>VMBQ01001225.1:197433-219941 GCA_007657795.1 Dreissena rostriformis
TATATATATATATATATATATATTATATGTATATCAAAACACATGATCAATCCAAACAGGCATTTTGCATTGCAAAACATTTCCCTTTTTTATAGATCCCGCAGATTCACGAACTAAAAAACAAATAGCATGTCCTTCAATTGAAGAGAATCAGTTGAAACGATAAATCACACCCGTGTCACGTTGTACAACTAAGATTTATTATTTACTTAGTACACATATAAGTAAAGCATACATTTTGGGGAAAACATTGTATTATCATTGAGAAGATTTTATCCGTCCTATATTCGTTTCATTTTTGCCGCACTGATTCTTAATTTGATCATCAAAAAAAAAGAGATATCCACATCAACAATATCACATGCACTTAAGTATGATAATCACTTCCAAATAAAACATAAGAGTCCAATTACTGTATCTTGTAAGAACAGCCGCATTTACGCAAATAAAAGGTTTTTTATGAAAGAGACGTACTTCTCTATACACCCAAATCGCATACACACAATTGTATTTAAGAATAATACGTACTTTTATAAAGAGCGGTCATCGGACTAGAATGTATTTAAGTACGGAGTATATGTATACAATTAAATCGCATTCAGTATGCAAATTGCATTTAAGCGAGGCATTCTCTAAATAAACAAACATAAGGAAGTATTCTGCTTACGTATTTAAGTCGGTCATTCATTTACGATGAAAATGAACTTCAGTACGTCAGTAAATACACCATTTAAACTTCGATAAATGTAATGGCCTACCGCCGTGGGCGTTTAATCTACTTACGACAGCGTTTATTTAACCCATTTATGCCTAGTGGACTCTCCCATCCTTCTAAATTGGATCAATTTATTTACATAATGAGGGATGTCTATTATATTTATTTTTATATTTACAATATTTCTTACAGAAATTCCTTTAAGCAAACAGCGCAGACCCTGATGAGACGCCGCATCATGCGGCGTCTCATCTGGGTATACGCTGTTCACCAAGGCCTTTTTTCTAGACGCTAGGCATAAATGGGTTAATGCCGATGTTTTATATTTTTCTATGAAGGTATGCGCTTGCTTCGGTCATACATATCCACAGATGGTTAATTTACATAGATTAAACTATTATTTGTATACAGCAAGAAAAAAGTAGCAGAGCAATACTTGTTGTTTTATTCTAAAGTTGTGTTCAGCAAACCGTGTATAAACTGCACATTTTATCCATATTTTACACTAAATGTCAAGAAAAAACTATCAGTGTAATAATGACAATTGTATAATCAAAATTACCTGAAGCAATTTGAAAGGTGAACATTTACTTTAAAGTACATCAGATAAACATGAAAGAAACAACATATAAGTAAGATATACTAAGTGTTCATTTGAACAGCAATTATTCCAAAGATGTATACGTAACTGCGACATCAATACAAAAGTATTTGTATACAACCATGTTAACTCGTAAGAAACACAGACGTTGGGTTAAACTTTATATTGTGTTGGTCTTTTGTTTTCATATGCTTGCGATACTTCCCTTTGCATGTACAATGCGCAATATGTTACATTGGGTTGGAAGCGTCGGTAATCAATGACCCTCTGAAAACATTCCGTAATCTAATTAACAAATACAATTTTATATTACAAAAACTTCACTGATCTTCATCGTAATTAATGACAGTGCAGTCTGTGAAAGACCCTAACACCACGCACACTGTCAATTATTCACGCTGATTTTTTTCCATAATTATCATTACGACACGCACATTAGCGATTGTTATGAATAATACGATGGAATTAAATCAGCACAACGGGTCATTCATTTCTAATATTATTTGGCATTTAATGGCGTTCCATTAACAATTTGTATTTTTGAATTAATTTGTAATAGTTCGTGAAAACACTATTATTTTTTAGGATTACGACTAAATGGTTATTTATCTAAAGAACACCCGCAACATATAAATAATTGAAACATACATTTCAGATCCGATAATACATGTTATGATGCCTCTAAGGGGCTATTCGCCTAGAGCATTGCGTTTTTGATTGTCTGGATAATTAACATTTAAAACATATATCAGCGGAATCTGTTCCTACTAAACAAGATGTACGATGCCTGTCCGACTTTAAAGTTATTCCTACACCAACGATGTCTTATGTTCAATATCGGTTGTGATATCTTTATCAGGAATCAGAGTTTATTAGATTTGAATGTCATTTACCACATGTGTTCTGTCTAAGACATCCTGATTGATATATTTCCGTCGGATTTATTCCCTTACTAGTACACGCGAAGACATTATCCAAATACATTTACAAAATATAGATCTCTAGGTTGTTAATGACGAACATTTCTTTGTCGCATATTATCAGATTGTGCTTAATACAGCATTTGCTTTTTCTCTAAAGGCATTCAATTGTTATTGCATGGTTTTCGTAGTCACTAAAGTGTGTTTCATGGATGCGGTATCCGATCAGGATCTTAATGAAGACATTATAGGCGGTGTTTAATGGAGCAAAAGCATTATCGTTTTGAATATGTATTTTGCGTTTTACGTCGAGTTGTATTTGTTTGATATTCACTTGATCTGCGTCGTTGACAATGTTAAACTGTATTATTTCTACATTCTAATTAAATTCAAGCGTAATCTTTTGCAGAAACGTGAATAAAGTTAGTTTTAATAAACAGTATTTTCAAACATTGTACACATTCTGGGTCAGCAGTAGATGCAATAATTTAAATTAACTTATACATGTTCCTAATAGAACAGATAGAGCCATCTGTTTATTACTGATAATACGTTTAAAAGGGTTTATCTTCATGGTTCTTTTATTTTGTATTAATATAAAATTATAATGCTAAAATGACCTGATATATTTAACAAGTATACATATTTCCATTTAAGTCAATGTAAATATATCAATGAGTAAATTAATAGGTTAAATTGTATTAAAAGTAGGTTACATATTCCTGAAATATGTTTTATTCTAACAAAAACAATGGATACTTATAACTTGTCTATTCTAAAAAAGTTGCATTATAACAATACACCATACGTGGATTATAAACAACAAACAACATATTAACATAATAAGAGGTAATATAAATGAAGCAATAAATTACAACAGACGTATGAAACGGAATGTAAACTCAACGAGTATCGTGTTATTTTAGTTGATTTAAATGTGCAAAAAAATATGTTATTGCAAAACACAATTCATTGCAGATCGTATTGCCCTTTATATATAGAAACACAATGCAACCAATGTCTCAAAATGGTTTCAATCCAAAAATGAATGTGTCAGTCAAAAACATTTCATTTATATATAGGTCCAGCAAAGTTACGAACTATTTGAAAAAAAGTACTATTGCTCTCAATAAAAGATATTCGGTTTAGTGGAAAAATAACACCCCTGTTAATGTCACTTTGTAGAAGTAAGCTTTCTCGGTACACAGGTTGGTAAAAATATATGCTTTTTGTTATACACTGTTTTAAATGTTTGTGTTTTATTTCCTTTCCAATTATCCATTTATAAGTTATTTTTATTATTGTTTGAGAGAATTCTACTTTTTTTGATCGTCAACAAATAAATGCCAATATAAATATCAATACTATCACTATTTACTAGTATACAAAACTGGATTCCAAATATTACAATGTGGCCCATACTTTACTGTCTCTTGTAAGAATGCACGAACGTATGAAAGCAAAATACATTTATAAAAGAGACACACCATTTTGCTCAACCCACTTCCCTTTGCAAATTGCAAACATTTGTATAACGTGTTAACGATCATTTGTATTTTTTATAAACTGATATCAACCGCCACTAATGCATTTTAGTGCGGATTACATGTATATGTATGTGATCAATTGGAATCCAGTATTCCCGTTACATTACAATCAACCGAAACATTGCCAGAATAACCACACATCCGTTAGCATGTTTCTAACCCTTTGCATTTGCAAACGATGATAATGAAAATCGCTTTGTCCGTAGAGACATCATTCGTCTTTAAGAAATGGCATGTCATTCGACTACCACCGACGTGTGCATTTAATTTGCTAAGTACATCACGTGTTTACCGTGTGAATATATCAACGACCTTATTTGCATATTCATTTGTATTAATAACCGTATATTGTACAAAATGAACATTACAAGTTTATTATAAACTATTACTTATACAAATCAAGTCCTTCCTAAATTAATAAAAATGTGGTATTAAAAGTAATTACGATATTGTATACACAGTAGCATTTCTATAAAACAGAATTATTGTGAAATGTATGTTTAATGCCGATGATGTTTATAAATATGAAGGTATGTAGTTTCTTACATCTCACATTTGTTCAAAGCTTGTTAATACACATATAATTTACTATAGGTCATATACACACAGAACAGAACAGCAGATCAGGAGTTGATCCGCTATTCGACGACTTAAAAGTTGTGTTCTGAACGAGTAGAACTGTTTTTTTGCTATTTGGTCTTAACTGCAAAGTTTTTATACAAAACTTACACTATATGTAAATCCAATACCAGCAGTGAGATAATTATGTGTGTTTTATCAATTACAAAAGTCAAGTAACATTCAGCAAATTAAAAGGTTAAATATTACTTTATCTTACATCTGCTAAACATGCAAGCAACATCACATTAGTTAGATACAACTTAACTTTGTGTCTGTAACTGCATGCGTGGTAGATGTTTCGTTGATCTTCACAATTAACAGCTCTGAGAACATGTGGTGTATGTGCTTTCAGCTTGCAAATACTGGTAATAAAAAAGCATGTAAATCAAGAATCTGAGCATATATGCTACATTCATGGCTATATTATTTTATTTATTAGTTTATCAGATTGGTATGCGAAATGCATCGAGTGCCAATTATTGCGTTATTGTAGAATGCCAACTTGTTAACTCCCATAATACTATGTTCTTATTATATCAATATAAAATATAGATATTAAGTGCAGAACATTAGTTATTTCGAATAATGTGCATTGCTTTGTTAAGCATCAGACCCAATACAAATTGTAATTCTAACCTTTATTGTTGAAGTTATTTAATTAATTCGTTCAGGAAATCGAATTTTCATTTATTACCATATATACATCATTTGTTCGGGCAATTTTTTATAACCGTTTATCCGAATACGCAGGGATAACCCATCAAATTAAGTTAGTATATGTTAACGTATTCATGTAACGTATAGTCATGTTTACTTAAATAATTCTTACATACGAGTAAATGAGTAAATGTCCAATGGAGTGGAACTTTAGTTCGATTTTTTTTAACAATCAAAGTTTATCTACAATTTACACGCTCTGTAGAGTAAACATCGGTAGTGAAATAGCACATATGTATTATCGAAATGAAGAACATTCAGTTGTTGTTTTTTTATAACTTTTTTAAACACAACATTATACATGTGTTATGAGTGCATCTGCAACAAAGTAATAATCATCATAATCATAATATTAATACTAATAATATAATGATATCGACTACATAAATAAAACAAAGTCATCATTTATACAAGAATAACGTATATATAGGATCTGACACTCATTGTCATATCATACCATATTGGCGAGCTTACTTACAAATTTCCTGGACGAGTTTGATAAAATATGGTATGATATGACAACGAGTGTCAGATCTTTTTTATCACATGCTTTTAAACAAAATAAAATACATCTAAATTGACCAAACAAATGCTGATAGATCAAAAGTTGTTTACTAACGTGACGTCATTTCATGTTGACGACGTCATTTCACCAAAATAAAGCCATGCGAATGGTTAGTTATTGATTTTGTAGCCAATAAAAACGCTTAAAAATGTTGTATTACACATGTGTAATATAAAAAAATACGTAATGTCTGTATTACATTGAAAACAAGGTATAGCATGTGATAAATGCTTGTATCAAATATGACTAATCTCTGATAGGACAACGCTTTTCCGTCAAGAGAGGCAAATAGCGTTGAATCAGAAAGTTTAATGACATCAAATACATATATTTGCTTTCCGATTGAGATATGTTAATATTAATTGTGTTCAGTCCTTTGCGCAATATATGTTAGTGTATGCATATCTATGCATATCTATATTGGCGCAAAAATGAGCATTTATTAATCCATCATATAGGATTGACGAAAGCAGTGACTTCACATATTTTAAATAAATAATTTCTAAAACATATTGCATAGCTTTGAAAGTTCGTTTTTTAGAAGGTTACTTCATGGTTTCTACTTTATCAATGCAATAATCAGCATCATTTTAACATCAATCGCAAATCTCTATGTTTTTTTAAAATTGATGCGAGAACCGTTTTTCACCAACGTAAATTTTAGTGTTGCACATATTTAAAAAGTATAATATCTTATAATAAGAGATGGCAATACAAAATAAGCAACACCACTTTTATTATTGTGTTATTATGCATTTGTTTTAAACAAATGCTTTCATTTACTTAGTTCAATATTGTTAGCAGGGCTTGAACGCATGATGATCCCTTTTCTACATATACTTACTTTTATATTCAGCGCGCATGTGTCTTATAATACAGAATGTGTTACTCAAATTGGTCTCAGACCGAATACATGGTTGCAAAGCATATATTTAATTTAAAACGTACCTGAAAATAATCCGCATTTCGCTGTTTACTCCATATTGAAGGATGCGTTATTTAAAAAGTCGCGTATCTTCTCTAAGTCTAGATATACGTCTGAACAACATATTACCCAGAATAATAGGTATACCTTTATATGTTGATTACGTCTGCAAGCTATCATCATACACATAGTTTTCCCGACATAATTACTTTATGTGGTGTGTTTAATCGAAATGTATAGCATCTTAATTGCTTAAATGATAGCATAGAAGATTAAGTTGCGAGAGAACAGTCAGACATTAGCGCTCGGTATTGACCGTAAAATAGTTGCGATGTGTGCAATGTACCCATACGTGTTCGATAAATCATTCTAAGCATGTGTACTATGTGGTGCTGTGGTTCACATTACCCGATGTGTTTACAAATTGTGCATCTTCGGTGGTAATCACTATTGCTATGACTAAGACAAAATACTTTCACTAGCCTTGGTGTATATGTTCTCGCAAATTAAATATATATTATTATTATTGCATATGTATCAATGAAACTATAAAATATTGTGAAGATGTCATTAACAACTTCATAATCGCATACTGGTTTACATACTATCGATTAATATTTAGTGTTTTGTTAATGTTATGCCACTTATAATAAGGCGAATTACGCTTAATAGAACAATTGTTTTACACATTTGTCAGGGACAATAACAACATAAACTAGAAATGGCGCGGCAGATGCCGACGCGTATCTCCACGCCGCACGTATTGTCATAAGAGAAGTTCAGTATCAATTAGAAGTGAATCGGTGTAGAAATAAAGAAGTTATAGTAAATAAAGGCAATTTTGGGTGGGTGTGGCCTCTGTGGGCGGGGCCCTGGGGTAGGTAATGTGAACATGGATGGTCGAGATAGACCGTGTTGTCATAAGAGATGTTCAGTGTTAATTTGAAGTAAATCGGTGTAGAAATGAAAAAGTTAATGTAAAATAACCTAAAATAATGAGTGAAAATCTCTGACCCGGTCCCACCCCAACCCCCCGTTGTCCTCCTATACTATTAGTACAAGAACCTTGAAACTTACACACATGGTAGCTATGAGCATATGTGCGACGGTGCGTGGTGTATGTGGGCGGGGCGCCCCAGGGTTAGAAATGTGGCCATGATTAGTTGAGATTGACCGTATTGTCATAAGAGATGTTCAGTATCAATTTAAAGTAAATCGGTGTAGAAATGAAGAAGTTAATGTAAAATAACCTAAAATAATTAATGAAATTTTCTGACCCGGTCCCACCCCAACCCCCGTTGTCCTCCTATACTATTAGCACAAGAATCTTGAAACTTACACACATGGTAGCTATGAGCATATGTGCGACGGTGCACTATTATACCCCTGGGTCAAAAGTTACGCCGCATGTTGTTAGTAAAATGAGTGAAAATATCTGACCCGGCTCCAACCAACCCCCATAACTTTTGACCCAGTTGTCAGATCAAAATTTAAAATAGTGCACCGTCGCACATATGCTCATAGCTACCATGTGTGTACGTTTCAAGGTTCTAGTACAAATAGTGTAGGTTGAGATAGTGGCCAGGACGGACGGTCGGACAGACGGCGGAGATAACCACAATATCCCCACGCTTTAAAAGCGTGGGGATAATACACACGTGAAAGCAGGCGAACAGTAAGTGATTTTATAAGGTTGGCCATACGAATGCAATACACGTTTTCTGGGACACACAAGTTCCATAAATTATAACTAAGTTAATACTGTCGCGCAATTCACTTCATTTACAACAATACTCGTTTATTGTTGAGAGCGCTCTATGGTATTCGACAACGTCCAATGTTCGTGGCATTAGACAGAACGAGTCGTTTACACAATTGGTATATGGTCGCCGTATGCCATGCTTCCGTCCGTCTGTCCGTCTGTCTGTCTGTCCGTCTACCCGTCTGTCCGTCTGTACGTCTGTTCGTCTATATGTCCGTCTATCTGTCCGTCTGTCTGTCTGTCTGTCTGTCTGTCTGTCTGTTTGTCTGTCTGTCTGTCTGTCTGTCTGTCTGTCTGTCTGTCTGTCTGTCTGTATGTATGAATGTATGAATATCTGAATATCTGAATATCTGAATGAATGTCTGAATGAATGTCTATATGAATGTCTGAATAAATGTCTGTCTGCATGAATGTCTGTCTGTCGGTCTATATGTCTGTCTCTCTGTCCGTATGCCTCTCTGTCTGTCTGTCTCTCTGCCTGTCTGATCAACAGTTAAACAATACACTTTTACTAAATAATGTGTAATTGTTAAATAAATTAACATCACATTTTATTTTTTTTAGATTTTGACAACTTCCGGGTAAAACATACAAAGACATATAGTCTACAATCTACAATATTACAGCCACAACGACTCATGCACACATCACGATTGAAGGAATATATTCATTCTACATGAAATGCTATCCACACAAACAAACTTTGCAAGTTTTTAGAGCAAAACAATTGGAAAAAAAACCTAACTTGACAAATCGCAGGAAAGTGTGTACGAAAAATAACAATATATGTCTGTATCCTACCTACCTATTGACTTGTATGTAAGCTGTTTAAAATTAACGCCATTACACATCACATGAAACAATAGAGAATATCGTTCAAAGGAATGAATAATTTCGTTTCAGTTTTAACTTCAAAATAAAACAATTGATTGTCGCAAAATATTCGTTGACAAAGTAAGCAATATAGCAATTTACAATTAGCCTTCTACTTTGGCATATGCGTATGTTTATATTTATAATTCGTCTCGCATCGCATAATCTTACGTAATTTTAATACAAACTAAATGCAGAATTAAGTATATTGTTTAAACACATAAGCAGGTATAGTATGGTTTAAGTAGTTGCATGCTAACGACAAGTGAGAAGAAATATTGTTCTTATAGGTGAGTTCAAACATAAAGTGAATGAAGTCGGGCATGGCCCATTAACTGACAGAACGAACAAATAACAATAAGTGTATGTCTTTTTGATCGCTGAGTCGGTAATTAATTTAATATACAAATGACAACAAAACAAGTGTGACTGCCATAGCAGCAGTGATATTCTTAAACAGATGTAACAACGTGCTCGGAATTTTATTGTGAATATATTATACATTAATTCCCCTGGAAAATCGACGAACATTCGTATGGATTTTAATCGCAAACATAACACGCCAGGGTGGCCTTCGGAAAGAGATTACACTTACTCTCCATTCGGCGATGAAAATATTATTATTTAAACTGAATGTGATGTCTTTGGAATACAAATTAGAAATGACAAAAACATGTTTTTGGTATCGGTTCGTTTATTGTTCGCTCTTTAGTTTGTTGTCATTTTGGCGCCATTCAAACGACTTAAACGGCCAAAAAGATATGGCTGAATTATGTCAGCGTATGAACATGTGTTTATTACTTAAAATGATTAACAAAGCTATAACGATAGTTTGATTCTATGTATGTATTTATATATGTGTATATTTATATTCTTAAATATGAACGTGTATTACACATTCAAAACAAACGAGCTAGTATTTACGTTTGATTGCATCTAGTAGTTTATCAACATGCAAATCGCGCTTTTGAATAATAGTAATCGCATGTTGCTTCCGCTCTAGTATGTAACATATGCAACCATTTAACTGTGAACATTTTTTTACAGAAGTCGAAGACTACATTCGACAGAGCACTTATATCAACATAATATATTTGTGCCTGTGTCTTAATTACGTCCTAAATGTGGTACACACACACAAGCAAACAGAGAAACCCATCTTGCATTTGGAGTCGTAAACACCAGTTAATACTAAATGTCTGGAAGCAGAACCTGGTGAGGATTAATGCTGTCTGTGTATAAGCTGTATTTGGCGTAGTAGCAATCATAAAAAGGCAGGAATAGACAGATATGTGTTGAAAAATTCACAATGTTTGATGGTCTAATAGTATACACTATATACTAAACTTGTTTGTCTAGGTTTCTGTCTATGTGTAATTTATTATTTTCCTTTTCATGGCAAATGATGTAACTGTTATGCTATATGTATACATAATATGCGTGTGTGTATGTTGAATGTCTAAAAAATTATATGTAAAATTAAATAAAAAAAAATAAGAATAATATATATATATATATATATATATAATAGCACATAGGAGACCAATTTATAATTTCATAACAGCGAATCGGTTCCCTCGCTTGTCTATGCACGCAACATATTAAACAAACTGGTATTTATGTTTCGATACTAGATATATGTTAACGTTAAGGTAACAAATCAATAACTGTTTTTATTATTAATTTTATTTCGTATATCAATATCGTTTGGTTGTTCATTCAAATGATATCTTGAGCATGGTTTGAATATAACAATGGACATTACTTAGCAATCAGACCTTTATGCAAACATCGGAGTCACATGTAAAATAATTATTTCGTGTAGGTCATGTAGAGTACATCATAAAGAGTTATAGGTGTTTTCTGAAGTAAAAATAGTTCTGCTCACAGCTTTGGTTACTGTTTTCTACGTGACAAGCTTACTTGTATTGGTTTAATATTACTCTTAGAATATAATAGATTAATGAATCACTTGTAGGATAAGAAAAGTAGTGTGTTGCGTTTTTTTTATTTCTATATTATTGTAGCTCTTGGTGTTCATATTTATATTAGGCCAACCTATTGTACATTTAATTTTGTGACGCTAAACCATTCTCCTGTGTAATTACAATCCATGTCAGACGTGGATGTTCACGGCTTATTTATAAGTGAGACTATGGTATTGGTTATTTTTTACATTTGAATGATTAAGCTGTTTACAACCATGGTAATGCATTTCAACAATGGGAAATCCAGGGAGCCGTTTCATTAATGGTTGCAGTGCAGTTGCAGTTGCAAATTTGGTAATAATTGCAACTTGCAACCTTGTGACCGTTTCATGAAAAAGTTGCAGTTGCAACGTGCACCTGCTGGTTGCAAATTTGTATTGGGCGTTTGCAACTGCCTGTAATGTGGTGCAACTCTTGACAAAATGGCCGAACTAGATGCGTCTGTGCGCTTACAGCGACGGAATTGTCGAAATATAAGACTATTCCGTCCGCGAATTCAGTTCGCAAATATCCGGGATATGGATTTTGTGTCAAGGTATCGCGTTGACCGCGCTACGGCCCAAGAAATATTAGAAATAGTTGGGCAGGATTTATCCCGCGGGATTCAGGGAGGACACTCCATACCTCCAGACACACAGGCAAGTGTTTGTTGAAGAAAAACTATTTATCAATCTGTTTTCTTTTTATAGTAGGGAATAACCTGACCCAAATTATCTGTTGTTGTAGATATATTAACATCCGGTAGAAACATCCGGTGTAGAATGAAACAAATTACGATGGAATTAGCGTTATCAAAATTAAATGTTTTTTTACAGAAAATCGACTGTATTCATTCATATCTCGAAGAATATGCAGTGTAGATCAAACAAAGGAAGTTTCGTCTATTTAATTTATCGATTCTATTTTACAAATTCAAGGCCAACCGTTATGAAATCGAAATTACTTTATAAAACTGTTGAGTACCAAAAAAACTGCCATGCTTTTTCAGAAACACATTGATTGGTTTCGACACTTTGCATACTCTCAGCTTTACAGTAATTACAAATTCTGCATGAAGATTCATTCTCATGTTTTTTTTCTTTTCTTTATGATGTGTTTAAGCCAATACTGTTTTCAATTTCAGCTGCTGTTGAGTCTGAGGTTCATGGCCAAAGGAGCTTTTTACAGTGAAATCGCAGACAATCATGGTGTAAGCAGGAACACAGTAAGCAGAGTGATTGGCCGTGTTGTCAATAGTATAAATGCGAATATTGACAATATAAGGTAAGAGATAGAGTTTAATTGCTATTTGGTAAATTACATTATACTGGTTTGATTGATTTGACAGACATCAGTCTATGTCTGATTTCCCTAGGTATGTTTTATAACTCTGACAACATATGTATGGCATGAACTTTGCCGCTTTCAGACAATTAACATATGACAAAGAATCTGAAAAAAATTATAATAACAAGTGCCTTAATAATGTCTGTAAGATTGGGAAAATGCTTGTCAAATCTTGCACCTCATTGGATGATGTGTCTGATAAACTTTCTTTTATATTTTACAGTTAATGTGTTTCAAAATAATTAAAATTATATCACTATATGTTTTGAATGTTAATCTTATACTATAATATAATAGTATTATTTGGTTGTAATTAGTAAGTATTAGGTAAGCTACCTGTTAGCAAGACTGTAAATTAGTGTTATAATTGCATGTGGGAGTGAAATGAGGATATTACATGCTGTTATTTTTAAATTCTTTCTTCTAAAGCTCCTTTACTACTGGGTAAATCACTGCTAAAATGGCATTAAATTCAATGTAAACGGTAACATGTCACTGTTAATAATTGTCTTTCATTTTTCAAAAAATGTCATATAAATACCAAGTAATGCTTTAATTGCCAGGTTATTCTGCTGGAAAATTATTCTTGATATTGCCACATTGTTATAAAAGACAGTAATAAAATTGGATCGAAAACATTTATTTTTTTTATTTTCAAAAATAGATTTGTTATTACTTTTTTATTTTCAAAAACATGTTTGAATTGTATTAAACAAGTCTGAACATTTTACAATTCCAGATTTCCCACGCAGCCTTAGAATTTGCTGCAGATGAAACGGAACTTTTACAGAAAGTGTTCATTGCCAAACATTGTGGATGCGGTTGATGGCACTTTGGTGCCAATAGTGGCACCATCAGAGAATGAAGCAGTCTTCGTTTGCAGAAAAGGATTTCATGCCCTTAAAGGCTTAATTGTCAGGCGGTCTCCTCACCAGACTTGAAGTAAGATTTTGAGTGAGGTTTGCTTTTATTAAAGGGACAAGGGCAACGCAAATCCTAATCAATGCGAACTAAACTGACAAGGTTATTAAATCAAAATAACTATTCAATCGATGCAAGTTTATATCCCATTAATATTTCAGAGGCATAAGATGTCGCCTTCATACGATTTTATAATATTCATTTGCTAAATATAAATTAAGACGGTGCTCAGGGACGTCACACCTTTTGAAATTTAAAATAACGGTCATCCGAAGTACACGTGATGGTCTCGTTTTGAATTTATTGGTCCATATATTTGTACTGGACGTTTTCTGACACATGTCGCAAAAGTGTTTAAAACTTAAATTGTAAACATAAATATACATAAAAGGGCCAAACATTAAAAAATAAACAAAGCATTTTTATTTGTTATTGTATGTTCATACATTTTCTAGTAAATGATTAATATGCCATTTTTAAAACATGCTCGCTGCTTAGTAGGAATTTTATCATCAAAACAATCAATTCCAATGTTTCGTAGCATTAAGCGCAATCTGTCTTCCTCGGGACCAAATGCCACTAGGTTCGATTTTGAGTTGCTTTCATTATAATGCTATTTTCGGAAATCGTTTTCTTATTTTCATCTTTTATTTTTATGTATTCATGGTTACAGGTGAAGAGCCCCGTGAAGTCGTCCATGTCAAAGTTCAAAGGTATCGCGTCATCGGAAGTGTACTCACTTGCCTGGAACGTCGTTATGATCTAGGTTTGACTTTGAATAGATTGAGACGCGCTCTGTGAAAAGGGGGTTTAATGCATGTGTAGAAACTGTCGTCCCAGATTAGCCCGTGCAATCCACACAGGCTGATCATGGACGACACTTTCCGCTTTAAGGATATTTTTGGTTTAAAGGAAATCTCTTCTTAGCGAAACTCCAGTTAAGGCGGAAAGTGTCGTTCCTGATTAGCCCGTGCGGACTGAATAGGCTTATTTGGGTTGACACTTTACGCACTTGCATTAAACTCCCTTTCATATAGCGAGTCTCAATTTATAACTCATTAAAATAATAGAACTTCAATCAACGATCCAGTTCTGCCTTTCTGTTTAACATAAGTTCTTAAATTGACCTGTTCACATTTTGGTGACGATTGTTGTTTTTTTTTCAGATTCCAAAAAAGGAAGATATTACATGTGATAAACTGTTATAAATCTAGCTAGATTTCCCGAAAGAAAACAACATTTGTTACATTTGTAATGTCAAAAAATGAAACTTCGTATACATCGTTTTAATACATTAATATATTTCCGCAGTTCAAATGCTGCGGTGTCGACAGTTACCAGGACTTCGACACAACGGGCAAGTGGGCGCCGCCTGTGGTTGGCGTGACGTTAGTGACGCCAATGGCGTGCTGCAAGACGATGCCGACTGGAACGACGTTGGCCGATTTCGCCTGCGCGACGACGTATGACATCTGATAAAGACATCATCTAGATACATCTTTTGACCAAGTTTGGTGAAGTTTGGTGAAGATAGGATGAGCGGACAAGAAGCAACGAGTTGAACATGCAGCGGAATGATCTTCTTGACAAAATCAGCACAAGTTTGTCAATAATGGCCTGTAAACACTATGCGGACAATTTGCTTTTTGAAATGTAACTGCTGTTAATATGTGTATGCCTGTCAAATCAATGTTTAACTATTCAATTTATGTTACACATTTCATTTTATGTAAATATCATTACATTTCTTGAAGAGTTAGAGTAATTGTACATTTTACAAAAACATATTTAAACGGGCATGTTGATATTTTTATAACAATTTGCCAAATAATTTACAAAAATAATAATTATGATGATGATTGTTAATTCTAACTACTAATATAGCAATGACTGTGTGGTATGTGGCCGACTGTGATATATTGATGTGCATTATATGTTGTATCATATTGTTTTAAATAACTGGTTATGTTTATTGCAATTTACTGAAACATTAAAGACAGACATTACCATTGGTTGATTACTTCTCCTTTACCCATGCTCATTCAATTGAAAACAGCAACAATCTAAAGAATGGAGCATGTTTGGATTAAACAACTGACAATTTTAGTGCAAGAAGTCATGTTACTGACCAAAATATATGCATGCTTACTTGCAATGAGATTTAGGTATAATTTATGTCAATCACCAGCATTCTAGCTCTGAGTTTGACCCTATATATAGTTTGTGGTATTATGTGCATGTGTTCTCAAGTATGTGATATAAAGAAGTGCATTATTTTTTGTCTCATGTTATATGAAATAATTTGGTATGTTGATTACATATAATTAACATATTAAACACAGACAAAACAATTTGTTTAGTATTTTTTTTACACTTATACAAATCAAATTTATGTTCTACACAAATATGGTTGATTATTATCATTATGACTAAAATCAATTGACACTACCAAACAATCATTATGTATTTTACTCCTAAATATTCACTTCAAACAATTGGAATAAAGTGTTGTTTGACAACAATAATGGCATTATGCCACAAATGTCTTATTAAACCTTTTTCAAACTGCATGATTAATCAAACAAAATCAATGTTCTTAATTGGTTACATGAATATGGAATGTAAAAAGTCATGAAACTGACATTCCAACTTTTAAACAAGAGATGTGTTTGTCAGAAACACAATGCCCCATACTGCGCGGCTTTGAAATAAAATGTCTATTTATCATTTGGCAGGTATAGAAATTATCTCCCTTTAAAGCTTATTACTTTCCCTGGATTGTGTTCTTTGACCTTGAAGGATGACCTTGACCTTTAGGTCACGGCGTCACTTAGTGCGTTTTAAACATTGAGCATGGTGTCCGCTCTCTAATTCAAGTAGTTTTTATCCTATCTTCACCAAACTTCACCAAACTTGGTCAGAAGATGTATGTAGATGATGTCTTTATCAGATGTCATACGTTGTCGCGCAGGCGAAATCCGCTAACGTCGCTCCAGTCGGCATCGGCTTGCAGGACACTATTGGCGTCACTAGCGTCACGCCCACAACAGGCTGCGCCCACTTGCCCGTCGTGTCGAAGTCCTGGTAGCATTTTAACTGCGGAAATATATTAATGTATTTAAACGATGTATACGAAGTTTCATTTTTTGACATTACATTTGTTATTTTGTTTTGGGAAATCTCGCTAGATTTATAACAGTTTATCACATGTAATACTTCCTTTTTTGGAATCTGAAAAAAAACAACAATCGTCACCAATATGTAAACAGGTCAATTTAAGAACTTATGTTAAAAAGAAAGGCAGAACTGCATCGTTGATTGAAGTTCTATTATTTTAATGAGTTATGAATTGAGACTCGCTATATGAAAGTGGGTTTAATGCAAGTGCGTGTCATCCCAAATGAGCCTATTCAGTCCGCACGGGCTAATCAGGAACGACACTTTCCGCCTTAACTGGAGTTTCGCTAAGAAGAGATTTCCTTTAAACGAAAAATATCCTAAAAGCGGAAAGTGTCGTCCATGATAAGCCTGTGTGGACTGCACAGGCTAATTTCGGACGACAGTTTATGCACATGCATTAAACCCCCTTTTCAAAGAGCGCGTCTCAATCTATTTAAAGACATACCTAGATCATAACGACGTTCCAGGCGAGTGAGTACACTTCTGATGACGCGATACCTTTGAACTTTGACATGGACGTCTTCACGGGGCTCTTCACCTGTAGCCATGAATACATAAAAATAAAAGATGAAAATAAGAAAACGATTTCCGAAAAAAACATTATAATGAAAGCAACTCAAAATCGAACCTAGTGGCATTTGGTCCCGAGGAAGACAGATTGCGCTTAATGCTACGAAACATTGGAATCGATTGTTTTGATGATAAAATTCCTACTGAGCAGCGAGTATGTTTTAAAAATGGCATATTAATCATTTACTAGAAATGAACATACAATAAAAAAGAAAAATGCTTTGTTTATTTTTTAATGTTTGGCCCATTTATCTATATTTATGTTTACAATTTAAGTTATAAACACTTTTGCAACATGTGTCAGAAAACGTTCAGTACAAATATATGGACCAATAAATTCAAAACGAGACCATCACGTGTACTTCGGACGACCGTTATTTTAAATTTCAAAAGGTGTGACGTCCCTGAGCACCGTCTTAATNTTGAATAGTTAAACATTGATTTGACAGGCATACACATATTAACAGCAGTTACATTTCAAAAAGCAAATTGTCCGCATAGTGTTTACAGGCCATTATTGACAAACTTGTGCTGATTTTGTCAAGAAGATCATTCCGCTGCATGTTCAACTCGTTGCTTCTTGTCCGCTCATCCTATCTTCACCAAACTTCACCAAACTTGGTCAAAAGATGTATCTAGATGATGTCTTTATCAGATGTCATACGTCGTCGCGCAGGCGAAATCGGCCAACGTCGTTCCAGTCGGCATCGTCTTGCAGCACGCCATTGGCGTCACTAACGTCACGCCAACCACAGGCGGCGCCCACTTGCCCGTTGTGTCGAAGTCCTGGTAACTGTCGACACCGCAGCATTTGAACTGCGGAAATATATTAATGTATTAAAACGATGTATACGAAGTTTCATTTTTTGACATTACAAATGTAACAAATGTTGTTTTCTTTCGGGAAATCTAGCTAGATTTATAACAGTTTATCACATGTAATATCTTCCTTTTTTGGAATCTGAAAAAAAAACAACAATCGTCACCAAAATGTGAACAGGTCAATTTAAGAACTTATGTTAAACAGAAAGGCAGAACTGGATCGTTGATTGAAGTTCTATTATTTTAATGAGTTATAAATTGAGACTCGCTATATGAAAGGGAGTTTAATGCAAGTGCGTAAAGTGTCAACCCAAATAAGCCTATTCAGTCCGCACGGGCTAATCAGGAACGACACTTTCCGCCTTAACTGGAGTTTCGCTAAGAAGAGATTTCCTTTAAACCAAAAATATCCTTAAAGCGGAAAGTGTCGTCCATGATCAGCCTGTGTGGATTGCACGGGCTAATCTGGGACGACAGTTTCTACACATGCATTAAACCCCCTTTTCACAGAGCGCGTCTCAATCTATTCAAAGTCAAACCTAGATCATAACGACGTTCCAGGCAAGTGAGTACACTTCCGATGACGCGATACCTTTGAACTTTGACATGGACGACTTCACGGGGCTCTTCACCTGTAACCATGAATACATAAAAATAAAAGATGAAAATAAGAAAACGATTTCCAAAAATAGCATTATAATGAAAGCAACTCAAAATCGAACCTAGTGGCATTTGGTTCCGAGGAAGACAGATTGCGCTTAATGCTACGAAACATTGGAATCGATTGTTTTGATGATAAAATTCCTACTAAGCAGCGAGCATGTTTTAAAAATGGCATATTAATCATTTACTAGAAAATGTATGAACATACAATAACAAATAAAAATGCTTTGTTTATTTTTTAATGTTTGGCCCTTTTATGTATATTTATGTTTACAATTTAAGTTTTAAACACTTTTGCGACATGTGTCAGAAAACGTCCAGTACAAATATATGGACCAATAAATTCAAAACGAGACCATCACGTGTACTTCGGATGACCGTTATTTTAAATTTCAAAAGGTGTGACGTCCCTGAGGACCGTCTTAATTTATATTTAGCAAATGAATATTATAAAATCGTATGAAGGCGACATCTTATGCCTCTGAAATATTAATGGGATATAAACTTGCATCGATTGAATAGTTATTTTGATTTAATAACCTTGTCAGTTTAGTTCGCATTGATTAGGATTTGCGTTGCCCTTGTCCCTTTAATAAAAGCAAACCTCACTCAAAATCTTACTTCAAGTCTGGTGAGGAGACCGCCTGACAATTAAGCCTTTAAGGGCATGAAATCCTTTTCTGCAAACGAAGACTGCTTCATTCTCTGATGGTGCCACTATTGGCACCAAAGTGCCATCAACCGCATCCAAAATGTTTGGCAATGAACACTTTCTGTAAAAGTTCCGTTTCATCTGCAGCAAACTCTGAGGCTTCGTGGGAAATCTGGAATTGTAAAATGTTCAGACTTGTTTAATACAATTCAAATATGTTTTTGAAAATAAAAAGTAATAACAAATCTATTTTTGAAAATATAAAAATTAAATGTATTCAATCCAATTTTATTACTGTCCTTTATAACAATGTGGCAATATCAAGAATAATTTTCCAGCAGAATAACCTGGCAATTAGAGCATTATATGGTATTAATATGACATTTTTTGAAAAATGAAAGACAATTATTAACAGTGACATGTTACCGTTTAAATTGAATTTAATGCCATTTTAGCAGTGATTTACCCAGTAGTAAAGGAGCTTTAGAAGAAAGAATTTAAAAATAACAGCATGTAATATCCTCATTTCACTCCCACATGCAATTATTACACAAATTTACAGTCTCGCTAACAGGTAGCTCACATAATACTTACTAATTACAACTAAATAATACTAATATATAATAGTATAAGATTAACATTCAAAACATATAGTGATATACTTTTAATTATTTTGAAACAAATTTACTGTAAAATATAAAAGAAAGTTTATCAGACACATCATCCAATGAGATGCAAGATTTGACAAGCATTTTCACAACTTTACAGACATTATTAAGGCACTTGTTATTATTTATTTTTTTCAGATTCTTTGTCATATTATTATATGTTAATTGTCTGAAAGCGGCAAAGTTCATGCCATACATATGTTGTCAGAGTTATAAAACATACCTAGGGAAATCAGACATAGACTGATGTCTGTCAAATCAATCAAACCAGTATAATGTAATTTACCAAATAGCAATTAAACTCTATCTCTTACCTTATATTGTCAATATTCGCATTTATACTATTGACAACACGGCCAATCACTCTGCATACTGTGTTCCTGCTTACACCATGAGTGTCTGCGATTTCACTGTAAAAGGCTCCTTTGGCCATGAACCTCAGACTCAACAGCAGCTGAAATTGAAAACAGTATTTGCTAAAACACATCATAAAGAAAAGAAAAAAAAACATGAGAGTGAATCTTCATGCAGAATTTGTAATTACTGTAAAGCTGAGAGTATGCAAAGTGTCGAAACCAATCAATGTGTTTATGAAAAAGCATGGAAGTTTTTTTGGTACTCAACAGTTTTATAAAGTAATTTCGATTTCATAACGGTTGGCATTGAATTTGTAAAATAGAATCGATAAATTAAATAGACGAAACTTCCTTTGATTGATCCACACTGCATATTCTTCGAGATATGAATCACCGTCTATCATCACCACCGGAAATAGTATACCAGCGAAGCGAAAGAAAACATCCCGCAAGAGGTAGTGCTCGTGGAAAGAGTAAGTTGTACCATTTTTATCGCGTACGTTTTCCAAAATTTGCGCGACAAATTAATAGTGGACATATCAAACTTCTATCGTTAGAAGTTAGAGTTTTTTATTAATACATTCGAGTGTTGAAATAGATCAATCATCAGCTACCTGGTACCGAAAGTTAAGTTCGTTGGGACATTTTTTTTTCCTTTTGTCCGAGGAAAGTATACTAATTTTGCCGAATTTTTCAAAGGTATGCAAAAAGAATGATACAAACTATCGGTTTTTGCAAGCGTCAGCCCAAAAATCTAGTAAGTATGCACATGTTTGGCTAAAATATAAACTTCGTTGTGTACGGCGAATAGCACCTGTTGTGTACGGCGTATAGCAAAATAAAATTAAATGGTGTCCGGCGAATAAATTTGAGTTTGGTAACCCACATTGCAGAAGAAGGGTCCCCCTGAACGGGACTATATTTATCGGTGACATTTCCCCCTATTTGAGATATGTTTGTATCCTAATTGGGTGCAATTCGTCTATTTTGGAACACGTGGAAATGCAGAAACATACCTTAATAAACTGTACTATTGGTATATTTAATTTTCAATTCAGCCCTTTTTAGCTATGTTTTAAAATTTATCAATGGGATAGTTACCTTTTTTGTAAAGCTCATTTAAAAAAAAAGACATTATATACTAGGACATAAAAGAAATTAAATACGTACGTACATCCTTGTCTTCCATTATTTCGGTATTTAATCTACCAGACGGAAATCTATGGTAACATATATGAATATAATTCACGCATGTATGTTACCATAGATTTCCGTCTGGGAGTTAAGATACTACAAAAAGGGGAAGAAATAAACACATGTAAGTGGTGTGTATCTTTGTTTACAGGTATATATATAACACAACTGATATAAGAGAATGCCCGTCCTAGTATTAAAAGGATAATTTCACATTCAGGTTACTTAAGCATTTTAAAATAAGAATTGCACATCGGCTTTGCCTATAATTATGATATAATTTAAATCATTGATCGACATATTGTGTATGTGTGTGTGTGTATGCGTGAGTGCGTGCGTGTGCGTGTGTGTGCGCGAGTGTGTGTGTGGGGGCGTGTGTGGGCGTGCGTGCGTACTAGCGTGTGCTTGTGTGTGTGTGTTTAAGTCTTGTTCCTTTTGAACGTAAGAAAATAATACGAACGTGCATTATAGCAAGTTATATCGTTTGATATTAAGGTATATTTGACGATCATTATAGTCCAACATGTTTACCAATGTTCCAAAATGAATTCATTTGGAAACCTTTGTCGACGCGTTTAAATGCACTATGTAAAAAACGTTTCGAAACCATAAGCCATGTTATTCCTTTTAAAAGTCTCCGCTATCCCAGACACCATTCGCCAGTATTATTTAATCCCTATCACTAAGCCGCGTTTTCACATTCTATATTCCAGAGACAATGTGTTTGACTTAAAGGAAAGGGCAAAAAGGTCTGCCAGGAAAAAGCTTGCAACGATTGCAGAGCCAGACGAAGCGGCACGGGGAGTAGCGCCCATTCGGGGATATTTTAAGTGCGACCAAAGCAAGTTATTGAAATAGAAAAGACTTGGAATGGGAAAACGTTAAGACTGTCTAGACCATACTTAAAATCAGAAAGGCGGCA
>VMBQ01001225.1:219954-249473 GCA_007657795.1 Dreissena rostriformis
ACCAAAACAAAACAAAACTAAAAAAAAATAGAAAAATAAATACAAATTGGTTGTTAACGACATAACACTCTTGTAATATATTGTCTTATGACTGGAAGATAAAAAGAAATTATATATAATGATGAATAATACTGATTAAACTGATGACATTCCCTGATGTTTAACACATACAAATAAAGTAAAGAGGTAATGCTCAATCACACCTACAGGTTACCCCCATGTCAAAACAATATTTAAGCCACGTTCGAGGGACAGTGCTTAAAGTGAACTTTAAGACTGGATCTCCAGGCAAATGTCTTACTGCAGCCCTCACATGTATAGCGCTTCTCCTCATGCTTTCCGCGCTGGTGATATCAAAGTCTTTACCTATTAGGGAACGTCGCATCACACTTATCACATTTAAACCTTTCAAAGGAGTCCTTGTTTTTTCTGCATGTCTTTAAATGACGACTCAATGATCCATGAGATGAGAATGATGATTTACAATGAGCACATTTGTCTATCGATACCTTCAGGTGCGTTGCGCAGTGAAACCTATACTGTACACTTTGATTGAAGGTCTTTTCACACAAAGAACATGTGTGTTTAAAGCTGTTACTGTGTTAAGATTTAATGTGCAAATTTAGGCCATATTTAGTTTTATAGTTTTTGCCGCACGTTTCACACATCAACAGAGGTTTCGACGGAATCAGATCCTTGCATGTTTGTTGCTGTAGTTCACCCACAGATGTGCTTGTACTCGCCTGGGCAATGGTATGCTGCTTTGCAGGAGTGCTTGTTCGTGGTCCAGGTGTATGCCATCTGCATCATTAAACGTATTTATTATAGTTCGACTTGTCAGTGGAGTAATACTCACACTGACACAAATGCACTGTGTGGATGCTCTCTTCAAGCCCAGAAACATCCAGCGACTCATCCATTTCTGAGTTTTCGCCTGAAAATGGTATTTGCAACCTCTAAAAAATAGCAGTTTACTGCATAGGCGTGGTAAAATGGGTTAAACATTCAAATGAATTAATATTCAAAAACATGTTTTCACTATACTATTTATTTGATTATAATCAGTTATCAGACTAGTGTTAACATGCCAAAACGCTGCAGCTATTCGCCGTACACGACTTTAACTATTCGCCGTACACGACTTTTGCCATAAACAACTATTCGCCGTACACTACAGTTATTTAAGTTTAATAGATTTCCACGAACAATAATCAAACCAAGACCAGAAATAGCGTTAAGATAGTATATATTGCTTATAAGAATAAGAAATCAACCCCATACACGATGACAAACCTTGTAATCATAAAAGAAACGCTGTTTCTTCGAGAAGTACCAATTTCAAACAGGTACCAAGCAGTCATAAATTTGTGTAAATAACGCTTCATCAATACGAATTGCAATATAGATACACATTTTTAAACATATTAATCTTTCTGTGAGATGCCTAACACGCAATGGTTATCCAGGAGCGAGTAATTATTAGGGAATTTATGTAAATACTCACTGCTCTCCATGGTTGGTTTCGTTACTTTCGCTTTCGCTGGTATACTATTTCCGGTGGTGATGATAGACGGTGTGAATGAATACAGTCGATTTTCTGTAAAAAAATTATTAATTTTGATAACGCTAATTTCATCGAAATTTGTTTCATTCTACACCGTATGTTTCTACCGGATGTTAATATATCTACAACAACAGATAATTTGGGTCAGGTTATTCCCTACTATAAAAAGAAAACAGATTGATAAATAGTTTTCCTTCAACAAACACTTGCCTGTGTGTCTGGAGGTATGGAGTGTCCTCCCTGAATCCCGCGGGATAAATCCTGCCCAACTATTCCTAATATTTTTGGGCCGTAGCGCGGATAACGCGATACCTTGACACAAAATCCATGTTCCGAATATTTGCGAACTGAATTCGCGGACGAAATAGTCTTATATTTCGACGATTCCGTCGCTGTAAGCGCACAAACGCATCTAGTTCGGCCATTTTGTCAAGAGTTGCACCACCTTAAGGCAGTTGCAAACGCCCAATACAAATTTGCAACCAGCAGGTGCACGTTGCAACTGCAACTTTTTAATGAAACGGTCACAAGGTTGCAAGTTGCAATTATTACCAAATTTGCAACTGCAACTGCGCTGCAACCGTTAATGAAACGGCTCCCTGGAGTACAACAATATCATTTTCCTGTCGCTTAATAGTCGATCGCGCAGCCGCCTTTAACATGTGTATTGGTGTTGTAAAGGTAAATAATCACCTTCTGTTAGCTTATTTAAAGTAGATTTTAATAATTTACTTATTTAATAGTGTTACAAAGTCGTTAAGTTTATACTAGTAATAGCTATAATACTGTATATGCAAGATAAACGACATATTTCATATGTATTTTCAGATACGAGTATTGCATGATGTAATTCAAACTTCACACTCATTTTTAAAACAATCGTAATGGACTGATCTCAGTACACATTTTATAATCATAGCGGGATTTTTTGTTCACATTTCCATTAGAGTAAGATTGCACAAATCACATCCAATCCAGTATCAAAATCTGGTATGCTGCAACAGATAAATATGATGGCATGGTAGGATTGAATACTAACGCGGGTACGTGTAAAAAAAACACGTTTACTTTATTCTATTTAAACACAACAATGTGACTACAAAAAGGGACTTAAGTAAGTTCTTTAAGTGAAAGCAACTGTGGAGAGGACCAATACCCATTATGGTGCGACTGTTTATGCTATTATCAAGCATACATTTTTCATGAATGTGAACATCTTACATATGACGCATATTCAAAGTCAACGGCAATCTTTGTTTGTTGGACGACATTGATGCGATTAAGCAGTGGAGAGGGTGTATTTAGCTTCTTCCATTAAAAGGTGGCGATTCTTAATCTACGACTTATCAGAAGGAACAACACTCTTACCTTATACATTATTCTTCATTTAATATGAGTAATTCATTGACAACGTTCAAAACGCATCAAACACAGCGTAAAATAAATGTACTTGGTCGATACGCGTTAAGTTCGATAAATGTACCAAACTATACATCTTAGTGTTACATAATAAAGCATTACAATAACAAAAAAATAGATAATTAAAAGTGTGGGTTTGGTAGATCTTGATTAAAATAAAATGATGTGATTAAATGTATTGCATTTGGTTTGTTTGATCAATAACTCTCGAACAGAGTGGAGTTGCGCGTTTAAAGAAGAAACCAGTTTCGCGTATATTTTTGTATATTTATGATGATTACGTACGCGAATTTGTTTTTATTGTTTCAGCCCGTTGTTTGATTCGATTATGAATTAGAGCTATTGTCCTAGTGTTGGATGTTCTACGCTTTATATGAAGTTGCCCGAGTCAATTTACATGTTGTTTTCTGTTTAACATCAGATTGAATTATTGAGACACATTGAAAAGATTGTCAGAGTTTATTTGTTTATGATTCTTTATATTCCGTATCTCAAATTGTTATTTTTAGCCTAACCTAGCCGTTTTGAGGCGATTACCAGCTACTTTAGTGAAAGTGACGAGTTTAGCGCTTTGATATAAGGTTTAATTATGATTCTGTATTATTAAGGCAATTGTCCTCTGTGCCTTATATAACTAACTAATGACATCACAAGCATTTCTCAACACTTTCTGTGGTCTTTCTATTTTTTTTTTAATATTTCGACATATCCAAAATCCCACAGAGTGTCGATAAATCTATGTATGCTGTAGAAATAAATATGTCGCCAGCTGTATCAACGATACTTGATTGCGTTGATAGAACAGCAGTCAATCGCTGGCGCTAAGTAAAAACGTAATTTGTTAACATGTTTTTATTGAACCTTTATCGAATGTGGTGAGTGTTATACACAAGATATATCAATACGGGGTCAAGTGCCTGCTTTATTATGATATTGCTCGAAGTTTATTATGGCAGCACTTTAATCAATGAAACGGAAATATGGCAGTTTGCTAGACATTACAGTTTACTTTTATTTAAAATGGACAAAGTGTTCTGTAATAACCGTACATCTTCCACCAACCATGCACCAAATTACTGGCATCATTTATAAAATTCATGTCGTATGTATTAAATCTGGCGTTTGCATACAAAACGTGTGCTTGAAAATAACCGTCAGGAAAAATGTAGAATAAGTATTATGAGCATACATTAAAACTTATTGGGTTAAAAATTCCATATATTGTTCTCATTAGTCTGACTATGGTCTTCTTTTTTTAATTGATTTGATTTGATTTTAAAAATTGTAAAACATACAGTTATGTCGTGTGTCCATTTATCATAATAAATTACCAAAACAAACGTAAAAATAAATAACAGAAAATGTTAATAGTACCGTCTTACACTTCTTTGTGTCTTCCTCAATGGTATCGAGACAGGGTGACTTTCAGACAATGTATCGATAGTTCTAATTACACCCAGCAGGCATTGAAGCTGATCATCTTGGTACAGACATTGTTTTAAAACCAAAAGTAGTTTATCATAGTGTGACTCAATGTACCATCGTATTTTTCAGAACGAATTACTTATCAATTTTACCTATACATTGCGGTTTGAATAGAGAAGATTGATTTAATACATATTATTAGTCCTGTCAAGAGCGAGTTCTCTTCCGTTGTACATCTTCGACAGCTTTACATTCTAAGTAACATTTTTAATATGTTCATCTTGTTTACGAAAACACATCTGCGTTCCCATTTTGTGACTGCTATCTTGTAAACTTTGTCTAAGCCTATATCGCACTTTAAGATTAATGTATTATCGAGTCAAGACGACTCAAACACGTGACCGCCCTACTCATTATATGGTACCGCCATAAGCATCCTACAAATAAGATTTTAAATCCACGGCTTATTACTGAGAAAAATATATACCGCTAAAGCACACAGATGTCCTATATATGCTTAGCTTAAATAAGTTGAAGAGTTTAAGCTACGTTTTATTTTAGTAATCATATGCAAGAAAAATAATGTCAGAATATCAGTAATTCTGGATCATTCTTGTAACTTGTTATTTACATAAAAATTTAATTAATACGAATATATATATAAATATTTCCTTTTTCACCAATTAACTAATTATATAACATATTGTATACGATAATTCCGAGATTCCTTTGAAGGTTGATCACGTTGTGCATGTAACTTCGTCACTTTATAGCTAACTGTAGTATTCTTCACTGTAATATACCCGAGTAGAGATTTAATCTTTAATACACGTCATTACTTAATATAATGATAGCGATCAATCAGTGACATTAACTATAATAACAAGCATGGTGAAGGTCACCAGTTTGTGAAAATGTTATTGTTCTTGTAACTTCCCGTCATATAATTTAAGCAACTCTAGATCGGCTATTGGTTTACCCGATCCTATTTAACAGCTGTCTGGTTATCATCGCACAACTCTCAGCGATAAGGGTCAAAGAAACTATATCATCAGATCAAATCTAAGACAAACCTTCTTGCCACTCGGAAACCTTTTTTATGACGCTATCGTGATGGAATCTTTGTCAGAATGTTTATCTTGATAATATCCAGACTGAGTTTAAATCTTGAACGTGTGCGTTCAAAACTAGGTCACGTGGTAAAATCTTAGAAATACATGGTAACCAATATACAGGCCTAATGTATTACTCAATCCTGATTACACTTGGTTAGAAAGTTTATTTTGACATTTTCTTGTTCGAGTTTGAATATGAGTAATATGCGTCTAAAACAAGGTCGTTAAGTGACATCTTAGGAAAACCGTATTATTTCTCTAGAAGTAACATTACTGACTCCATCATGATGAAACATGGTCAGAAAGTTAACCTTGACAATATCAAGTCCGTGTTTGAATCTGATAAAACGCATACAAAAACTGGTCACTAGGTCAAATCTAAGGAAAAACTTGTCACCACTGTAGATGTCCTATTATAATTCAATATTGATGAAGCTTGCTTGAAATGTATATCTTGATAATATATTGTTATGTGTCACAGGCATCAATAAATTAAAGTATCGAGGTAAAATCTTAAGAAAACTACATTGTTACCACTCTCGTGAACATGTTAATGACTGAACATTAAAATAGAACGTGTTCATAAAGTTTATTTTTACGATCTGAAGGCCGAGTTCAAATTTGGTTTACGTGCGTACAAACTAGACCACCAGGTTAAATCTTAGAAAACATGTTTTTACTCTAAAGGCAACTTTTGTGACTCAATCTGGATGAGATTTTTTTTTAAATGTGTATCTTGCGTATCAATGCCATATTGAAATATGGGTCACTAATGTTAAAATAAGGTGAATATGTCAAATGTTAGAAAAACAGTGTTACCTTTCCAGTTGGCACATGTGACTCAATCTTGATGAAACGTTTTATACTAATTATGTCTTGGCCGAGTTCGATTTAATTAACGTGTGTCGAAAGCCAAATCTAAGCAACACCCCGATACCACTCTAGAACCCACATTGATCACTCAACTTTGATACAACTTTGTCATATTTGTTTGGCTAGTTCTAGTCAAAGTTCGAATATAGACCACGTGTGATAAAATTGCCACCAGTTCAAATCACAGAAAAAAACATAATACCAATCTTGATAAAACGTGGTCAGAATATTGACATGGAGATGTACAGAATTGTTTACCAGCTTATTCGTGTTACTGAGAACAACTTCTTTTGGTTGTATCAGTGGCATTATATTTTATTATTCCGTTCGTATGCCATTTTTTAAGGAGATTGTGTAACTCTTTAATGAACTTACATATTTACGTGTTTTTCTTAATATTCCGTGAATGTTTTAATGTAACAAAATAATATAAACCAAATGCTCAATAAATCGTTTTATTTAAAAAGGCATATTTACTTCTACTCTAGCTAATGTCAATTATTTCCGCTTGCGTTACATTCAGAGGGTACTGAATTTTTGCATGACGATATGCCATTGAGGTTTTAAATAGTCTCGTTCAGATACATGCTTTACATGTGTTCAGTATATTGCACATTGAACCATACATTACTATTATTATAACTACAGCGACAGTCGAACACATATGACCGTAGCGACAGTCTTAAGTCAATACCTACAGCGACAGTCCTAAGCCCATAACTGCAGCAACAGTCCTAAGCCTATAACTGCAGCGACAATCGAAAAACTAAGTCTTAACATATTACTGCAGCGATAGTCCTAAAAATATATGTTCAGCGACAGTCATAATGGCATGATTGCAGCGACTGAAGCATATTATTGCTGCGACAGTCCTACAACTATAGCTGTAGCGAAAGTCTTAAATATATAACTGCAGCGATAGTATTAAGCTCATAACTTGAGCGACAATCATGAGCACTTAAATGCAGCGACGGTTTAAAGTCTATAACTGCAGCAACTGTCGTGAGCCTATTACTGCTGCGGCAGTACTAAAACTATAGCTGCAGGAAAAGTCTGAGTAGGTCGATGTAGCCTATACTTCAGCGACAGTCTTTAACCTAGCATTGACAATTCTAAGCATAGAACTCCGTCGATATTATCAAGCTTTTAACAGCAGCGACAATGTTAAGTTTATAACTAAAACGACAACTATCAGCCTAGAACTGCAGCGACAATGTTAAGCTTATAACTACAATCACAGCCCATAAGCCTATAAATGCAGACACAGATTTAAGCCAATAAATGTAGCCACAGTCTTCAGCCTGTAACTAAAGCGACAGTCCGTAAACCTTACACTGCAGCGACGGTCTAAAGCCTATAACGGTGACAGCCTTAAACATATATAAAGCTTAAAACTGCAGTCACAGTCCTTACGCCTATACTTTCAGCGACCTTCTCAAGCCTTTAACTTCAGCGACAGTCTAACGTGTGTTAACATCAGCGATAATGTTAAGCTTATAATTAACTCCACTATCTTTAACCTATAACTGCAGTGTTTTACTGCAGCAACAATCTTAAACACGAAATTGTAGCGCCATTTTAAGCCTATAACTGAACCGACATCATTAATACTTACAATATCAGATCCGCACATTACAAAGACCATCTCGAGTTCAACCACGGAAAGTGTAAGACATACATACAAGTTCTTGTAAATAGTTAGATAACTAATGAATATACTTACTTGTTTGTATGCAGAAGCCATTCATGAGATTTTCAGAGAAGTAAACCATAAATTAATAGACTGAGAAAAATGCGAGGGCAATATGTCCTGGTAAATGTTTTCCTTTACATAATAACGTGAAGAGCGTTGGTCAATAGATTACACTAATACGGGCATTATGTCTATAGTGATTGTCTTTCGAAGCACAACATTTTACGACGGGTTCAGCGTTGTCTGTTTAATAGTATCAGAAGAACAATCACCGGTATTCAATTATAAGACCTGATGTGTTCCACGATATGCACTTACAGATAATGGCTGACATAAAAATTACACAAACCAGCACACAGACGGAGTGCAAGCAGTGAAACTCCCAAACGGTCCTTGTTTAAGAACGCATTCATTTCAACGTCTGCATCGGGATAAGAGGAGATACAATGCAGCCGCTACACTTCATGCCTCCATTCCTTAACGTGTGTAAACTCAATTTATGTTACGATTGAGAAAACATAAATTAGCATCACGGAAATAATACTATAGTATCACTATCCTATTGTGGAGCATATCCGTATATTGTATGTATACACAATGTTACATTAAAATGGTACAAATCCCCATTATGTACATCGACCGTTCCGATCAAAGAATTTATCACTTGTGTTTTACAATTAAATGCCTTTAGTGAGTCTCGTTCTGGGAAAACTCGGCTTAATGCATGTGCGAAATGTGTCGTCCCATATTAGCCTGTGTAATCCGCACATAATAATAATAATGGACGATACTTTCCGTTTATAATAAATGTTTCGTTTAAAGAAAGTATCCTTTAAACGAAAATAAAGTTTAGGCGGAAAGTGGTTTTACTGATAAGCCTGTGCGGACTGCAAAGGCTAATCTAAGACAATTCTTTACGCACATGCATTAACCCAGTTTTCCCAGAACGAGGCTCAAATGAGTATTGCATGGTTGTGTGATGCCATTCCAAGGCGTTGACGCTAGCTTTAATGTTTTTTTTGTTGTTCAATGCTACGCTTTATTATATAAATGTAGATGATCGAACTCAAATACTTATGTAATTCCGAACTCAAATACTGATGTAATTCCGGTATGAAACACAACAGGCCACATACAATTCTCTTAATAGTTTACAAATTGTTTTGACTTCGGAATGAGTTCGTTTAGATAGTTATCATCATTATATATTAATTTTCGCGTAATTTTATATAATGGTATTTAATTGTTTGGAATGTATGCATTATTTGTTGAATTGGTGATTAAATGTATATATTATCTTGGGTATATTGGAATAGTACATGATCGTAGTTTGTCTAAGGGTTTTACTGCACTCGTTGATTGAGAGATATTGTATCTCACTCCCCTCCGAGCTCGTGAAATACAACATCACACAATCACCTCGTGTGATACATTTTATAGTCCCATTGTATGTTATGTCTTAGTTTGTAAATGCCACTTTCCTATTAATAGAGACTAGCAGATTTTAACAATAAATGATGTGCTGATGTTTCTTGCCTTTCATTCAAAGAATTCCCACATTTATTGAAAACGTTACAAAATCACCGAATTTTCTTTACAATTATATCTTGAACTAACAACAAATAAACCAAAGTTGACTCGCTTACAGATCATTACACTATGCATTAATAGAGGATACCAGGTTAATGCCTTTCCTTTTCTTGTGTGCATATATAGCATTTTCATCGAATTTGATATATTCCCAAAAGATCATGAATAAGCCTTTGAATCTATTTATCATTCCGCGGCGTTTTGAAGTGTGCCCAATTAGCAGACTTATTGCGTTGATTCATTAAGGTTGAATTGATAAATTTGATGTTTTGAAACCAAATGCTATGAATTGAATGTTTCAATCCGTGACCACAGCTTTCGTAATGGTAATATAGGAAAATATGTATTACCGGGAAAGTGTTTGTACTAACCTCCACATTTAAACGTCTGTGTGGTATAGTAGTAACATCTTATTATAGAGGTCCCGGGTTCGAAACCTATGGCAGTATTTAAATACCTCAGTTTTGTTAGTGAACTCGTGTAATGATATTTTTCAAAAATACGAACGTCTGTGAAGAAGTCATTGTACTGTGAATCTGTATGTTGTTTCCTGTTTTTGTGCAAGCAATTGGCTAGTTGCCTTAAATAACAGACAAGAGTGTGCTAACAATTATTATTCTTAACTTTACAGTTCGTAATTCTTCATTCAGCTTGAGCGATCAAAGTTTATTTATTTAATATCGAACGTGCACACTAAATAGATAGCAACACAACGTCCATGTTTGCAAACAACATGTATAAGATTGACATATACAAATACATTTTCAGGATCGAGACTCACGGTTAGAAACATGTAATAGACAAATGCTCGACAACCTGTCAAAACAAAACGCCGTGGTTCTACTGAGTCGCAATGAAACGGTAACTGGCTAGGCCTAAACAACAAAACATAATAGAAGAATAGCAACACTGTCGTACGGCATCATGTTACATTTCGTCGTTACGTAGCCTGAATACAGCATGTGTACTTCGCTCTTGAAAAACGATGTTTAATGCATGTGCGCAAAGTGTTGTTCCAGATGAGACTGTGTCTTGTATCAATTTGCAAAATATTTGATCATGTATGATTCTCACTGTACCCACAGAAGTTAAAGGAGGCAATTTATGAAAAATGCAAAATATTATAAGTAAATTAAAATACACACACAAAAAAACACACGATATGCACAGTAAATGATCATGCATAAATAATAATTCTTCCTAAATAATTACCGAATCTATCTTGTATCAATCGAACGCATTATTTGGAGAGTTCGTCGAGTTATCAGATTCTTAAGGAACATATAGTACAAGTTCATTTCGGTTTACCCTATCGAAGTATGTTTCCGTGAAATAGTCGATATCAATATAGGCAAAACAGGACATATTTATTTTGATGTTTCATTTTACTTACATATCTAATCATCGGGAGTTTGCCTTTAAAATTAAATTGTAGAAATTATTATATGAGATGAATTCAGCACTATATCTTAGCTTTTTAATGATTGTTGGAAGTAATACTTGTATTTCTTCATCATATCTTTACAGTCTTAATGATATTAGACATATTCATCAAACGTATCGCATATTCATTAAGTTACAAGGGAGTGTTAACAGCGTGCCATTCATATTTACTTTCGCTTATTTAAACCATGATATTTTAGGCAAGTGTCATCATGAACAAACTTACAATGGTAAACACGCTATGTTAACGACTGGCTACTGTCCGCACGATAGTGGCACTAACAGTGGTTTATCTTCACCCCAAAAATAATAAAAAATCACAATGAAGACGCTATAATTAAATTGGCTGTACAAAATCTCACAGTAAATTTGTTTACTTAAACAAATTAGTATTTCACTGCACCAAGTCATATTGTATTTCCAATATTGATGATTTTGCTCGGTTTTGAGGTGTTAAATTGCAAATAAAACAATAATTAAATCTGTAATTAAATGGTTGAGTATATTTTTGTCTTGGATTTTACTAAATTAAATGTTCGCATTATTTTCTTTAATAGTTTGTTTTTTTCTGATAAATATTTAAGGACAAATTGGCATGTGTAGATAACTTACGTATTAGCATAGGCCCTAAATTGTATTTTTTATTTGAAAGTTTAAACAGTCAAGTTATTAATAAAAATATGTACTAACTATAAGTAATTTGTATCATACTAATATTTTGCCCCTCCCCACCCGGTGTCGTAACATATTATTCTGTTTTATAACATTCAAAGAAATTCAACTACTGTAGTTTGATGATTAAATATAATTTAGACTTAGCAAATTGTGTTTTGAAAACCTGCGCTAAAGTGATCTGCATCGGAACATCGTGTTCGAATATAATTCAAAATGTCTAAGGGGATCAAATGGAAGCCTAAGAACCAATTTTTAAATCCAGATGGGGTAATGGGAACTGGAGATCTATTAGTCATTTTATCATTATAAGTGTCATATCATTATTTGGTAGTGTGTGTTCTTATGTTTCAAGTTTTGCGATGTCAATATTAATGATGATTTATTCCCCATTGAAATGTATCATTAATATGATATACTACTTCTAGTATATAACATCGACTCTTGCTCGTGATTCATTTTAATTTAACATTTTGTGTTCAGTTGCAATATATTTTTGAAACTAAAGTAAGTTATATTAACTCCAATATTTGAAACGATGCAGATTGAATTAGCAAAATTGCACTTTGGTGTTCATAACCGTAGTGCGTAATGCACTTTGGTGTTCATAACTATAGTGCGTAATGCACTTTGGTGCTCATAACCATAGAGCGTAATGCAATTTGGTGTTCATAACTATAGTGCGTAATGCACTTTGGTGCTCATAACCATAGTGCGTAATGCACGTTGGTGTTCATAACCAAAGTGCGTACTGCACTTTCGTGTCAATAACTATAGTTCGTAATGAACTTTCGTGTCCATAACTATAGAGAGTAATGCACTTTCGTGTCCATAACCATAGCGTAATGCACTTTCGTATTCATAACCAAAATGCGAAATGCAATTTCATGCCCATAACCATAGAGCGTAATGCACTTTCGTGCCCATAACCATAGCGTAATGCACTTTCGTATCCATAACCAAAGTGCGAAATGCACTTTCGTGTCCATAACCATAGAACGTAATGCACTTTCGTGTTTATGACCATAATTCGAAATGCACTTTCGTGTCCATAACCATAGAGCGTAATGCACTTTCGTGTCCATAACCATAGTGCGTAATGCAATTTCGTGTCCATACCCATAGTGCGTAATGCACTGTTGTGTCCATAACCATAGAGCGTAATGCACACTTTCATTTCCATAACCATAGTGCAAAATGCCTTTCGTGTCCATAACCTTAGTACGTAATGCACTTTCGTGTCCTTAACCATAGTGCGTAATTCATTTTGGTGTCCATAACCATAGAGCGTAATGCACTTTGATGTTTATTACCATAGTGCGTAATGCACTGTCGTGTCCATAACTATAGTGCGGAATGCCTTTCGTGTCCATAACCATAGTGCGAAATGCCTTTCGTGTCCATAACCATAGAACATAATGCACTTTTGTTTTTATAACCAAAGTGCGTAATTCACTTTCGTGTCCATAACTATAGTGCGTAATGCACTTTCGTGTCCATAACCATAGAGCGTAATGCACTTTCGTGTCCATAACCATATAGCGTAATGCGTTTTCGTGTCCATAACCATAGAGCGTAATGCATTGTCGTGTCCATTACCATAGAGCGTTACACAATTTCGTGTACATAACTATAGTGCGTAATGTACTTTGGTGTTCATAACTATAGTGCGTGATGTACTTTGGAGTACATAATTATAGAGCGTAATGCACTTTGGTGTTCATAACTATAGTGCGTAATGCACTTTCGTGTCCATTACCATAGTGCGTAATGCTCTTTGGTGTTCTTTACTATAGTGGGTAATGCACTTTCGTGTCCCTTACCATAGTGCGTAATGCACTTTTATATCCTTACCTATAGTAGGTAATACACTTTGGTGTCCATAACTATAGTGCGTAATGTACTTTGGTGTTACTAACTATAGTGGGTAATGCACACTAGTGTTCTACTGTAATGCGTTATGTAATTTGGTGTTAATAACTATAGTGCGTAATGCACTTGGGTGTTCATAACTATAGTGGGTAATATACTTTGATGTTCATAACAATAGTGCGTACTGTACGTTGGTGTTCATAATCATAGTGCGTCATGTACTTAGATGGTCAATACCAGTGTTAAGTTGACATCAAACGGCGGTCCTACGTACCTATTTCGATCACTTACCAATTTTGTTGAGAACATATATTGTTTATTGTTCCCTCTGAGACCTTTTACTTCTGAGAGTATTAGTCAACACGCAAACGTCACAAACAATTGTTAAGTCATCAGTAAAATAAATATACAACCTATTGTTTATTTGTTAAGAGCTGTGGGAAACACAATGTTGTCGTTGACAAATGCTATGAATTGAATAGAATTAAAGCGTTTCCGGACTGTGAACAAAACAAAACAAGTGCATTCGCTTGTGTTCGACTTTAATCTTGTGAAAATGGTATCGTCTGATTAATCAAATTTTGCGAACATTTCAAAACGTAACAGTTCTCCATATTGCCAAATTTTCTAGTCTATATTCTTTTTTTTAAATTGTTTCAAATCAACATTTTTGACGACCAACGAGCATAAGCGTTTTTTACAAATGGATAATTTGATTTCCCACTGGATATATTTATTTTACGATGATTTCTTTTGAGCAATTATGAATTTTAAATTGTAAAAGATTATAATCAGTTATTGCCTTTTTGCATAAAGTACTTTCAATAACATGTCTAATGCATACACACTAAAAAATAAAACTAGGCATGATCTCGCCAATGTACATGCATAATAAAAGATGCGCAATCAACCAATAAAGCGTTAATAAGTAACAATTAACAAACATTAATACAAGAAATTCCAGAAACAATTGAGCAATTCTTTTCAGCCCCCTGTTGTACGGTCAATTAAGGCAAGTCACCAATTGCCTTTACAGTACGGAACAATACATACAACACACAGATTACACATACACAATGAATAAAAATGGGAGAACCCTCTTGTAAATACATAATTAGTAGTATTCAATGGTGCGTAAAGCTCCAGTGTAATGTTTACATTTATTACATACTTGTATATTACTGTGCTTAATGTTTAGAATTCAGTTTGTAATAAGTGTTATGTAACACGTTCAAATGAACTCAACACATGTCTGGGCGCAATCTGTTCGTTTCGTTTGGGTTTATTGTGTGTTTCGATAGAGAATCCAATCAATATTTTACGTTTACAAGTGTGTTAAATTGTTGTTATAGTTAACATTAATAGTGTAATTAAAATGTAATTAAATTGAAATGTCATTATTGAATCGGATTTTACATTCAATAATGATTATTGAAGAATACATTTTATACACATTACATGTATTCTCCATAAATCTGGACCCAGTTAAGATTTGTGCTTTGAACCCCACATGATGATTGAAATCATTCAAACAAATATTTAGACAATAACACACGGCTGAGCTGGGCCGGACGTCTATAATCGGCCTTTGGCCCGAGGTCCATTATGCGGCTAGGGCCGATTATAGACGACCGGCCCAGCCCAGCCGTGTGTTATCATTTATTTTACATATCATTATATTTTGTTCTTTCACTTGAAGTTATTACCAAACCAGCTTTCCGTACTTGTATTTTCATTCAACTGATAACGACATTTATGACGTATCTTGTGTGACGTAAATTATGTAACGGAACACACCACTTTAAGATAGACACTCTGGATTTTGGTGACAACAATTCAAACGTTGTGGTTTACTTAGTAAAAAATATTTATTTTAACAAGCATAGAACGAATCCAATACGTATTTCGGATTGTGTGTTTGGAATGTATAATGCGAAACTTGAGGAGGATTAAAATAAATCACTCCGAGCAGTCATTCGATTTCGTAAAACGTTTCAAAAAGTGTAGCTTAAATTAAATTGAGATAAAGGGATGAAAAAAAAGAAAGAAAATGGAAGTGCATATCGTTGTAATTTTATTATTATAAGCATTGGAATAAAGTTGCCATTGAGGTTAGAGTGTCGTTTACTAAATATTGATGTTGGATGACTCCTGTTAAACTTAAAGCTCAAACAGTTTCATCAATCTAATCAACAGTACAGTTAAACTTTAAGTTGCAATCGATATTTTTTCATTATTTCAATTGTGTGCTACGTTTAATTATCATTTTTAATTATTTCGTTGCTTTGTGGCTTAATTTAATTAATCACTGTTGGATGAGACGGAATGTAGACGCCATTTTGTTCAGTTCACAGTTGACGTCGCGCTATCAGATTCTTATCTGATATAAAAAACGGCCCGGCGGCAAATATAATTTATTAGCCCGCTAGATACGAATAACGGTCCGCTGGCGACGTCGTTTTGATACTATTTATAGTAACACTATGTAATATTTAGACAATAACACACGGCTGAGCTGGGCCGGACGTCTATAATCGGCCAGGCTGCCGACATAACGGCCCGAGGGCCTTTGGCCCGAGGGCCATTATGCGGCAGGGGCCGATTATAGACGGCCGGACAAACTCTGCCGTGTGTTATCGTTTATATAACATATCATTTTATTTAGTTCCTTCACTTAAATTTATTACCGAACCAGCTTTCCTTACTTTTATTTTCATTCAACTGATTACAAAATTTATGACGTATCTCGTGTGACGTCATTTATGTGACGAAACACATCGCTTTTAGCTAGACTCTCTGGATTTTAGTGACAACAATTCGGACGTTGTGGTTCATTTAACAGTTAAACATTTATTTAAAAAAGCATTGAACGAATCCAGAACGTATTTCAAATTGTGTGTTTGTAATTTATTATTGGAAACTCGGAGCATTTGATAAAAGTTGCAATTGAGGTAAGCGTGTCGTTTACTAAATTGTGCTGTTGGGTGACTGCTGTTTAATTTAAAGCTAAAATAATGTCATCAATCAAATCTTCAGTACAGTTTCAATTGCAATCGATATGTTGTTTTTTATTATTCCAATTGTCTGCTACGTTTAATTATCATTATTTGATAGTATATTGTTGATTTGTGTTTAAATTTTTATAATCACCGTTGGATAAGACTGAATGTGGACGCCATTGTGTTCAGTTGACGTCGCGCGATCCCATTCTTTTACAACTATAAAAAAATCGGCCCGGCGGGCCAATATAATTTATATTGGCCCGCTAGATACGAATAACGGCCCGCTGGCGACGTCATTTTGTTACTATTTATAGTAACACTATATAATATAACTGATTATCTTTGTTAATACAAGTGAACGAGTGTAATTTCTATGACGAAATGATTCAATATCATACAAAGAAATACGATTCAAATATCCATATATGGCAAATGCCTGTATTAACTGACACATAAATGTTGCGTCTATGTGTGTTTCGTCTCGTGGTGTGGGGCTGAGGCGTACTGTTTGACAACGGGATCCTTCCCATAAATAAAGATCCACGTACTACGATACGGTTTCTGGTGAAGCTGACTTGTTTTTTTGTAAATGTGTATACCTAGTCAACATTTTAGATATATTCATTTTTTTTAATCTATACACATGTCTCAATACAAATTATGCGTATAATATATTGTTATATATTATACCTAGATATAAATACATTTGATTGGATTACGATACAGTCCTATACACTTAGAGACTTTTCTAACGCAACACATTTCAAGATTTCAAAATCTCAGTTATAAGTTCAGATTTTGATCTAAAATGTACATGTGATCATTTGACTTCATTCTAAGCAAGCTCACGATAAAATCATTCATCCTAGTTGATCGGACGTTTTAGCACGTAGGGTATGTATTGTTGTATCTTTTTGCACATGGAAATGATGAAAAGCAATATTACTCTAGATGTATTTCATTTTCATCATTTTAGGTGGGTTCTTACATCAGGATAACATAAAACTAATTTTGTTTTTAATGTATGGCTCATACGATTATTTAGGACCGCAAACGCGCATGTTTTGCAAATTACATGTTACCTGCAACTGAATTGGAGACTTTTTAAACGCAACACTTTTCAAATTTGAACATCTCATTTATAAGCTAAGATTTAAATTAAAAATTGTAGATGTTATCATTTGACCTCATTTGTTGCAAGATACCGATAAAATCATTCATCCGTGACGATCGGACGCTTAAGCATGTGGGATAGGTAGCTTGCAATTTTCTAAAATGCGCGGTTGCGTTTCTGTATATTCATATGAGCCATACATGTTTTTAAACAAATTGTATGTTTTCCTGGTGTAAGAACCCACCTGAAGTGCTAAAATTGAAATAAATTGAGAATAATATTTTTCGTTTTACCATTTCCACGTTCAAAAAAATGAAACGAAACATACACCACGTGATTAAGCGCTCAATCGTCTGGGATGAATGATTGTATCATTAGCTTGCTTAGAATGTAGTCAAATGATCGCATTTGAAATTTAAAATTTAAATCTTAACTCATAACTGAGATAATGGGTGAATTCGCTTGTGTTCGACTTTAATCTTGTTAAACTTGTATCGTCTGTTTAATCAAATTATGCGAATATTTCGAAACTTCACAATTCCCCATATTGCCAAATTGTCTTTTCTATATTCTTTGCAATATTTTGTTTTTATTGCTGCGAAGTGCATTTCTGACGACCATCGAGGACTTTAAAACTGTTTTGAAGATGAGTTTGTTATCAAAGACCGTTTACTTGAAAATACGCGAATTCATTTTTATGACGTACATTTCCATCCAAATGCTTTGTCACTGAATGCCGATACCATATGCGTTCTTTACAAATGGATAATTTCCCTCTGGATATACTTATTTTACGATAATTTTTTTTGAGCAATTATGAAATTAAAATTGTTACATATTTGAATCAGTTATTGCCTTTTGTATAAAGTACTTTCAATAACATGTATAATGTATACACAGTAAAAATGAAACTAGGCATGATCTCGCAAATTTGCATACACAATTTTGGTGCGCAATAACCCGATAAAGCGTTAATAAGTAACAATTAACAAACATTTAAAAAGAAACTCCAGAAACAAGATAACAATTCTTTTCAGCCTCCTGTTGTAACGTATAATTAAGGCAAGTGACCAGTTGTCTTTACAGTACAGAACAATACATACAACAAACACATTAAACATTCATAATAAATAAAAATGGGAGAACCCTCTTGGAAATATATATATTTAATAGTATTCCATAGTTATAAAGGCCTCAATGCAATTTTTATATTTATTATAAACTTGTATGTGACTGCGATTCATGTTTAGAATTGAGTTTTTATGAAGTGTTATTTAACACGTTCAAATGAACTTAACACACATCTTTACGCGATCTGTTTGTTTCGTTTGTGTTGATTGTGTGTTCCGATAGCGAATTCAATTAATATATTATGTTTACTAGTGTGTTAAATCTAGTACATTTCTGTTGTTATAGTTAACATCAGTAGTGTAGGTTGATTGTAATTAAATTGAAATGTAATATATTTTATCCGGATTTTAAATTAAATAAGGGTTATTGTAGATTACATTTTATGTACAATTAAATGTATTGTTAATAAATCTGGACCAGTAAGATGTGTGCGTTGAACCTTATATGATCATTAAAATCATGTTAACGAATAAAACTAAGTGTCATATTACGCAATACTTCACTCACTAATTACAATTTCACGATCCGGACATACCATTAAATTCCGGTGAATGAGTTTATAAGGTACTAACAGAATCTTAGATAATGCACGGAAAACATTGTAATTTTCACGATGCGATGATTCAATATCATACAAATAAATATCCGTATGTGGCAAATGCCTGTATCAACTGACACATAAATGTTGCGTCTATGCGTGTTTTGTCATGTGGTGTGGGGCGGTGGCGTACGGTTTGACAATTGGATCCCTGTCATAAATTAAGACCACGTGGAACGATACTGTTTATGGTGAAGAGTAATTGTGTTTTTGTTAATGTGTATACATGAACTTTGTCGAAATTTAGATATATTTATGTACTTTATTCTATACACAAGTCTCAATACGAATTATGCGTATAATAACAAGTCAACTATAACCAGATATAAACACATTTGACTGGAATACAATAATGCTTATACCCCCGATACACCGACTCTGTTCAAAGTTCGTTCTGAAAAAATGTGACAAAAAGGGCTCGAACTGTGTGAGAACGGAGTGATCGTAGTAGCAACGTGTTACGAACTGTCTTCGAACTTTGTGTACGGCCTGGAACGGGGTTGAACGGGAGAGGTGTTTCAGAACTTTGAGACTTCTCATAATTTTCTTCCGATCATCCCGTTCTACACTTTAACGTAGTAACAACGTACTGGAAACGGAATGGACGTACTAAGAACGGATAGGTCGTGCTAAGGTCGGGTAAGGAACGTGCTAGAACGTAGTGCGATCGGACCGAAATTACCTGTACGATGCCACACCGATCGAGTCCGTTTCTAGTCCGTCCAATCTGTTCTAAGACAGACCGACCCCGTCCGCACTACGTCTCAAGTACGATCTTGTTTCGTGTAAATAAATATAAACTTAAAGATAAGTTATTACAAGGTTTGCAACACGTTCTATCAGTTCTCAGTAAGTTCTAAGTACGTTGTATTCTTTTTAAGGAGTTCGCAGTAGGTTCCAAATACGTTGTACTCGTTCAATGCAGTTGTAACAACGTTCAAACCGTAAATATATAAATAGATCCATCATCTGAAGCTACAGGAGACACAGCGCGCTCCTGTTTTTTTTTTTAGTTTTTGGAGATTCAGGACTTTCAATATCTTCTGCATTTTCTTGACGTTTTTCAGTTGAGATATTGATTTGTGTGTGTGTGTGTGTTTTTTATTGCGGCAGCCTTTAGCCGCACTGCCAATAAGGCGGAATTATTTTTGAAGGCAATACAAATGTACGTCGTTCGGCTCAAAGCGTGAAACATAAATGAGAACTGGCAGGAAAGTAGTCGGTTTTATAATCGCCGTGCAGAACGTGGCTGCAACTACGTCCTAAACGTACAAAGAACGTAGAAGGACAGAGTTAGAACTGCCTATGAACGAGTTACCACTGCACAACGAATTAAAAAGAACTGCGTACGAACGTGATCGATCTGGCTGAGGCCGGCACGATCTGACTGGTAACGGTATACCAACGGGGACAATGAGAAAATTGACCCGATTTGAACTGGATAAAGACGGACTGGCAACGGGATAGGAACGAGCTGAACGTAGCGCGAACTGTGTATGAACGTCATTCGATCATATTATATATTTTTTTGACCAAAACTACACGTTCTAGCAAGTTCACATCCCGTTCTGCATTTTTCTTCAGAACGTGGTCGAACTGTCTAAGAACGTGCTTGGTATATGGACTCCATTAGATACGTTCACTATTTTTCTTCCCTCAATTTTAATGCGAATGTCCTGAAAATTCATAAATCAATTTACCGTTTAAAAAGTAGCGTCACTAACGAAAATATGGGGTGAGATATGATGGTATTATTCAGTGTACGTATATTAATAATTATAGGGTTTATCTCAAACAAATGTTAGTTCATGGTTTCCGAACAATCTGGTGTTTGAGAATAGCGGCAATCGGAGATGCGATCTTACCTGAAGTTTCATATTTAGGACAAACAAGTCATCGATATTTATTCAAGCTCCGAATGTTTTTTTATGAAATGTATTGTTTGCGATAATTAAACCATTTGATTAATATTATCTTTGTCGCAAAACATAGATAAATGGTTTTATTTTTAAAAGTGATTTTCCATGAATCCCAATTAAATGGCGTATTGTTCAGGTTTTTTTTAACAAAAAACTCATTTTTTTGTAACTATTTATCTGTAACTTCTGTAAAATTCACGAACTGGACATGCTAATTTAAAGGAGAAAGACACAACATGTTATGCCAGCGGAACAAAGTTCTAAACATTTCAACTCAAAAGCGAATCAATGCATTTCGAATCATTTCTTATTTAACTACCCAAACTCAAAATGTTATGCCAGCGAAACAAAATTCTAAACATTTCAACTCAAAAGCGAGTCACTCTCATTTCGAGTTATTTCTTATTTACAGACCAAAATTTAAAATGTTATGCAAGCGGAACAAAATTCTAAACATTTCAACTCAAAAGCGAATCGCTTGCATTTCGAATCATTCTTTATTTACAGACCCAGACTCAAAATGATATTGCAGCGGAACAAAATTCGAATCATTCTTTATTTACAGACCCAGACTCAAAATGATATTGCAGCGGAACAAAATTCTAAACATTTCAACTCAAAAGCAACTCGCTCTTCTTTTATATCATTTCTTATTTACAGACCAAAACTCAAAATGTTACGCCAGCGAAACAAAATTGTAAACATTTCAACTCAAAAGCGCTTGCATTTCGAATCATTTCTGATTTACATACCCATACTCAAAATGTTATGCCACCGATACAAAATTCTAAACATTTCCATGGCAAGCGGTTCGACGCATAATATCAAGAAACTAGTTTTTTCATGAGAACCTAGGTTCTCATTCTGAGAACCTAGGTTCTCGCTTGAAGATTGCACATGGCTTCCAGAACCCAAGTTTTTATTCGATATACTAGGTTTTCACCAGAATCCAAGTTATCAAAAAATGTGCATCAAACGGCGAAAGCCTTGGTACTTTTTTGAAAACCAAGGTTCTGGTAAGAACCTAGGTGCTCAGAATGAAAACCTAGGTTCTCATGTGAAACTAGGTTTTTTCATGAGAATCTAGGTTCTCAGAATGAAAATCAAGGTTCTCACGAGAAACTAGGTTTTTCATGAGAACATAGGTTCTCAGAATGAAAACCTAGGTTCTCATGAGAACCTAGATTTTTCATGAGAACCTAGGTTCTCATTTGAAAACCTTAGTTTACGCTCGAGAACCCATGTTCTCGTGAAGACGACGCACATAGACACATAGAACTAAGGTTCTCATGAGAACCTTAGTTATCATTTCAGAACCCCAGTTTTCAGCGCGGTTCGACGCATAATCCCAAGCAACTAAGTTTTTCATGGGAACCTTGGTACTTATTCTGAGAACCAAAATTCTCGTTTGATATCCAAGGTTTTCACAAGAACTTAGGTTCTCGACAGCTTTTAGCGTCGTTCTCTCGGATATCTTTAGTTTTCATGACAACACAAGATTTCATTTGGGATCATAAGTTCTGGTAAGAACATAGGTTCTCAGAATAAGAACCTAGGTTCTCATGAAAAACTTAGTTTATTGGGATTATGCGTCGAACCGCTTGCCATACATTTCAACTCCAAAGCGCTTGCATTTCGAATCATTCCTTATTTACAGACCCAAACTAAAAATGTTATGCCAGCGGAACAAAATTCTAAACAGTTCAACTCAAAAGCGAATCGATTGTATTTTGAATCATTCCTTTTTTACAGACCCAAACTCAAACATAAAGTGAATGGCTGCCAAATTTCCTATCATATCTTATTGACAGCAGCCAATTGCAAAATCAAAAGCTAGCTTTTTTAACATTTAAACTGAAAGTGGAGCACTTGGATAAAAAAGGCCACTAGTTCCAAATGTACATACCCAAACTTAAAATGTTATGCCGGCTTAAAAAAAATTCCTTATACTTTAACTCAAAAGTGAATTGCTCGCATTTTGAATCGTTTCTTATTTACAGACCCGATCTCAAAATGTTACGCTGGCATAACAAAAATCAAAAACAATCAACTGAAAGTGAATGGCTCACAAATTCCCTATCATTTCTTATCAACAGCAGCCAATCTCAAAAGTAAACGCCATCTTAACACAATTCCAACATTTCAACTGAAAGTGGGTCACTCACAGTACCAGGGGTGCGATTTAAGAACCACCTCAGGGGATGAAAATGCCCTACCCCCCTCAAAAGGTTCAACAAAACTCTTCATTTGCATAAAGATCAAGCAAACTTAACAATTTGTAAAATGAGTTTTACATTGTAAGGGAGTAAATCAGCTAAAAGGAGGAAAAATCACACCCCTAATTAAGATATTTCCTACCATTTCTCATTCAAAGACCCAAACTGAAAATGTTATGCCAACGTAACAAGATTCCAAACATTATCTTAAAGTGAATCACTCACATAACATAGTTCCAATCATTTCATATATACAGACCCAAACTCAAAATGTTACACCAGCGTAACAAAATTCAAAACATTTCAAATCAAAAGTGAATTGTTCACATATTTCTAAACTTATGATGTTTCGCCGCCATAACAAACTTCCAAACATTGCAATTGAAATAAATCACTAGCTTGATGAAATATCCTATCATTTCTAATATCTGAAGTGAAACTTAAAATGTTATACCGGCATAACAACATTTATAACATTGCAACTGAAAATGAATCGCTCACAAATTTCATAGCATTTCTAATTTTCAGCCTTTAACTCAAAATGTAATTAAATTGCTCGCATTTCCTATCATTTTAAAATTTACAGACCTATTCTCAACATATTACTCCAGCATAACGCTATTCCAACATTTATTTTTATAAACTATACTATACTTTACTTCCATTGATGTTGTCGTAAATTATTCGTACAAATGTCTTCAAAATCAATCCCTATTATTAAGCACAACGGAAAAAGACGTTAACTGATAAAAGAAATCATTTTGGTTTCTCTCCTGCTGATTCAGCTTCACTTCGTAATATTTTCTTAACAGTTTCGTTTGTGTTGTCTGCAGGCCGGAAATTCTATTGCGTACATATTATTAATAATGTTCTATGTCGAGCCGTCAGAGACTGTAAGCAATTGGGGACAATAACATGACACAGAGTTCGTCATTAACTACTGATGTTTATCTCAGCACAAAAATATTCACTGCTTACGAAAAAGACAATTACGAATTCACAAAACATGATAACGACTCTGATTTATGCGGTTCATAAAGTTAGTATACGTATCATATGGTTTAAAAATGTCATTATCGGATTAATATCTAAATCCGACACCACAAGACGAGAGAATCGGAACTATATACTACAATTATTTCAAAGAAATACATACGATACAATGTGATAAAATGGTTTAGTTTACTTCCTTAAACAATTTGTAAGCCTTTTCATAAACGAGCCGTGTAGTTTGCACTTCGGTTCAAACAAGCATTATTTGTCGTTAGCAGTGGGATTTATAACCTGGAATAAGTATGATAAAGCCTTACACGGTGACAGTATAGGCACCTTGATTAGCTTTTGAACTCGATCACTTGAGTTAGAGTTAACCTAAAGACATTGGTTGCGTAATTAAAACACTAGCGGATTTTGAAAAAGAATAAGACACTTCGGATGCGCAATGATTCAAGGTACAAAAGTATATTAAATAATAAATAACATTAAAAAGGGTTTGACAGTATTGCATGCAATACAGGATTCCAATACCAAACACTGTGCATAACGTTCATATTTCCCTTCATATGTTCCCTTGTAATGTTATATAATATATTACACTGCCCATTTAGCACAGAACTATTACGATTTGTGTTTTAACCAGACGATTTCACTCTCGTAAACGAAATGTTGTGCATATTACCATTACATTGCTATTGACGAGTTTAAACATTCTCATTTCACTTTTCCGAAAGTCGAATTGATTGCTTTTTTTAAAGACTTTCCCTGCAGGAGTTCCTTTAATCATATCTTAGATTGAACCATTTCATGTTTGAAAGTCTGATATGCATTTGTATTAATTTGTATTATTTGTATAGCACATATGGCATTTTCAGTTAATTTGATACACTTCGTCCGTTTAACTCAATGAGTAACTTAGTATAGGTTGTTTATTGTAGTCCACTAATTCCTGCATGTTGCTGTTACCATTTTATAATTAAAAGTAAGTAACTAATGATAAGAAGTGTATTTTTTGTTTTTTCGATTGTAGGTTGATCGTCGTTTTTCTTGAAAGTAGATCAGGCGGTAGACCCCATCCCGATATCTAAGTTAAAATGAAATTATACATTTTGACATCGCAATTGAAGGCAAGTACAATATTTTCATCTTTCGCTACGTTTTATATGCCTCTGCCATATTCGAATTGCTAATCTACAAATATAGTCAGTGCTAATTAGATACCCAATCGTACCTATACAGAGAATTTCGGATCTATCTATCAATCACTAAAGTTACTTGTATGTTCCTCGTTTGGTGATTTCCAAGTAGAATTTAGCAATTTGCTGAAAGTGTTGCATGAAAGAAATAATAAACATGAAGCAAAATGTATTAACAATATAAATTGCCACTTAGCAAATATTTATAACAAACAAAACTATGGAGCGCTTTGCTTAAAAACAATTGTCATTTATCGACCACTGATAATTTAACACTGGAATAGACACTATTGTGTTGGGTGTTGACCAATGTTAAATGAATATTTGTATTGTTACTTTCTTGAACATCTTAAATTTTGCAACGGTTTAATAAATACATATATATATGTGACATCGTCAGCAGAAACCCGTACACATGCGGTCGACGTTATTGTTTAGCTATGTTTGATAAAGCGTGACGTCTTAAAAAAAAATAATTATATTATCAAAAACCTATTGAACACTTGAGATAAAGGCATATATTTGAAGAAGAAAATGCCCCCGAGCTCTGATCGACAATACACTCTTATAATTTTAAAGTTGGATGCAACCGTTGCTTTTTTTTTGCTGAGATCAACATCTACTCAAAATGGCGTTGCGTAATCACGCATTGAAATTGTTCTCCATTTGTTTGATAGTTGCATCGGATTTAATCGTCAAACAGTCATGAGAGTTATGTATGCAATTGAATGATCGTTATTAAAATCAGGTTAGATCTTTGATTAAACTTGCCTTTCATTAATTTGTTGAATAATTGTCTTAATTAGCGAACAACCAAAGAGTAAGTGTTAACCCGGAAGAAAAATACTTTGCTACGAAAACTTTGTTGTTGGTTACACATATGCAATGGCGGGCATACTAAAATTAAAAATATGTCTCAAGAATGATTTTCAAGCACCATCCCATATGAAATCTCACAGGGTCATGATGATATTTGTTATTGAAAATCTTAACTTGGTGGAACAACTTTATCTTCGAAACAGACCAACCAACATTAGTAATGACAATATTTCAAGTGATGTGTTAGGACTACATAAAATGAAACTGTGTTGCCTGTTATGTGACCATAACGTATTTTTACCATACCATACTTTATAATATGTCGGCCGAATCTACGCCACTTCACCCTTAAGTAAGACGAGGCCGGTTGTTACGCACGAGAGATCATTTCTATTGTTAGCTTGCTTGAATTTGATTGCCTTATCACTTGAGTAGTTATCCTCAAGCAGTGAAGGGATAAACAAAAATTGCTCTTATGGATATGATAAATTGCTGCATTGAAAAAATAAACCCTAATAAAGAGTCTACCGTGTCTGCATTGACCGAAAAACTGAAAGAGCACAAAATAATGTATCATATTATGTATCAATTATGTATTACATTGTTTATAAGTAATACATTATATGAGCTGCGATCTTGGAAATGCATGTGGGCTTCATACATGTTCGAAATGTGTCGTCCCAGATTATCCTGAGCAGTGCGCACAGGTAAATCAGGGGCGACACTTTCCGCTTTTACGGAATTTGTATTTGAAATGAGGTCTCTCTTAGAAACGAAAACCAAGTTGTAATGGAAAAATAAAAGATAATTGAGTTTTATTCAATTGCAAATACTTTTCTTTTGAACAGCAGAACATTTCTTTATGTTCACAAGTCATGTACTATGTTGAGAATGCAGGTCATGTACTATGTTGAGAATGCAGATTCGTTTATATGACACAATTTTGATTGTACAACAAATACGAGTAAACGTGTAGGTATCGACGTGAACGTGTTCGGTATTTACTTCACTGAAGTAAACCCCATTTGATTGATGGTATCCAATAAAGTTTTTTAATTAATTTTCTATAATATTCATCGTTTATTTCATATGATGGAGGAAGATTGATCAAGAAATAAAATGTTGACTAGCTTTACAACTTTCAAACTCGAAATGTCAACGTCACCCGGATGTACTACTCATTAGGTTTCCGACGACATCATTTACTGTAATAAACGAGTCTAAAGTAACTTGGATGATGGGATTCATGTGCAATTTTTTTATTTTAAATATAATAATCTGAAATAAATGGCCGATCGGTACGCTTGTTATTGCCTACTAGACGCCATTTATCTTAAATTAAAATTGCCAGACATAAATTATCTGTAACACGAGCTCGCGTTTAAATAAGCTCTTTTAGAAGTCCCTTTGCAACGAATTCACGAGTTAAGCAGGGTTGAACATCTTTCATTACAAGTGTATTGACTTCGCAAACGATTTGCACTGGCTTTTATTGCAACCTACACATTTTTACACGATTTTTCAGTTAACTTCCAGGAAATAAAATGGATTGATTTCAAGCGTATTTAACTCATTCTGTACTGACTATTTTTTTTAAAAACACACAATTAAGAATAAAAGGATATAATTAGTTATCACCAAATGTCAGTTCAATTTATATGACTGCGATATGTACGTGTCATTGCATACACACTTTGTTATGTCCTCAAAAGTGGAAGTTAGGTAAAATAATGCATACACAACAAACACAAGGAGTTTTAATCTGAAACACTTTACAACAACTTTTGGTGTAAAATAGTTATTTTAATCAGTAAATAACATATTTTTCTTTCCAAGCCAATCTGTTTCAAAGTTTAATAAGTGTTATACACAAAACCCATCTAAAATGTTGTCAGATTGGGTATGGAACCGTTCAAAGCCCTTCCAAAGGAGAAAAAATGTCGCACTAAGAGCACTTAAATTTTATAATTTGTATGTAACGCTCAAAAACAAAATACAGTAGAGCTAATATAACTATTGAATGATTGGTTGAAGCGATATAAATGCCAATATATTTTTTTTCACATTTTTAAACCCATACATGAATATTAACGGGGAATGTTAAATTTGATATATTCAATACATTGTAATGGTGCCATCAATTAAATTTGCTTTACTTGAATGGAATTTATAATGGCAAAGTTTAAGCCGAAACCGATACGTTTTCTTGTTAGTGTTGCAGAACAGAAATCCCGTCAATGTGTCGTGTGAACAAACATGCAAAGAGCTTGTTTGCATTCACGAATGAGTTTTTTTTCAACACTACAAGTAATGTCGTATATAATCTCTTAAACTCAATAATTAGTGTATACTTACTGAAAACATCATTACTCAAAAGTATAACTCTCGGTAAGTATCCATTTAGCGTTATAACGGGATTATTTAAAACTCAGGTCTAAGCGTATTTCTGTTGCTGGCGTATGACCGCCGATTCGTTTTACTTTGATATCCGTATGCCCTACGTTTTGTCTACAAGTTTTCTCTTAAGAAACCAATGAGTCTATTTGTGAATTGTAAATCCGACATGACTTGTCTGTACCCATTATGTCCCAACTGTCCTGTTTTATATTATGGCTAGTTGATAATTCAAGACGTTCAACGATGAAGTAGTTTCTTTTGATTACTTAAGGCATATAATCAAACGTGATATGTTGTTTTTTTTTTAACAAATTGAACATCCTTTTTCGACTGATATGTATTACAAACTAAGTAATTATGAATGTTTCGGTTATCTGAAATGTGCATTGAATATTTGTTTAACATTATAAGATGCACAATGCTGTTACATTTACCTTTCTTTAATGCACTGTATTATTATATATA
>VMBQ01001225.1:249671-264923 GCA_007657795.1 Dreissena rostriformis
ATATATATTATAATTATTGGGGGTATTTTTGAAACATATAACACCAATTTTAATAGGACATATAAGTACAGTTAAATACTTAACTACCCAGCATTCACCAGTCCAATCTGTGTTTTCTATTTACCTTAATCAGTAATGTGAATGATCGTTAAGTAAAATTACAAATTGCAGCACGCAGCGTTAACATAAAGATGCAAATGGCCGAAGCACGAAAGAAATATATAGCATTCGTTATTGGATTCCAGACACGTTTTTGGGAAATATAAAATGTTCGTTCAATTGGCACTGCAATAAGCAGTGCAATGTGTCACCTTGGTTTACATATATAATACAATGTGATGCGTTCCTACCAAACAGTGATCATGTTTGGAGAAAATATAACCGACAATAAAAGTATGTTTAAGGATACAAAATAAGGTGGTTCAAAAAACGGTTTGAAAAACAATAGTTTTTGCAAATAAGATCGCTGGGATAATTTTACTTCTAACATGCAAAGTATTGTTTTAAAGTATACAGTATATATCCATTCGATCTCCAACAGACTGCATTTTGGATACAAAATCACTACTCTGTGGGTACAAATGAAGCAGATATACTTAAAATTCTTTCTACAATCACGTTCCGTATAACTCGTTACAAATTCAATGAAACACTTTCATTGGAGGATAAATTTGGTCAGCGGATATGATGGGTTTGGGAATCCTAACAACCTTTATACGAACATGCTAAATATTACAACTGTGTGCTTTGTGGTTTCAGAAAAGAGACTTTAAATCCATATATTTGCTGTAAAAACCTATTTAAGGCATTTGATCAATATGGCGTATTCGTTTGTGTGTATGTGAATGATTTGAAGTACTAGGTCAAGAAATACATTACGAAATTACCAACCAAGTATTAATGCTGTTGAAATTATGTTTTGAGAGTTATTGCATTGTTTTTTTTCCAGGGTAATGATCTGAACTTATTATGTAGAGGATCACAATAAATACTTCATATTAAATGCTACGATTGTATACCAGTGTACGTTGTTTAAATATAGTAATAGCTATTGTGACCAATTTACGGAACAGATCAGAAATATTTGAACAACTGTCGTAATGGATCATATCGTTAACCCTCATTTGTCTTCCATGTTAGACAGTTGACCAATACCCGAAGAAATACAGGACACAACACATATTTAAAATACAAATATTAAACATAAACTTATCATTCAAACTTGAATAAACACCCCGAAACAGTCGACGAAAATAATTGTGGGTTTGCACCGAAATAATGATTAGCCGAAACACCCCAGAGCTCAATAATACTCGCTGAAAATCGGAACGCGCACAATTGACAACTAATATATTACATAAGATACACACACGCACCAGAAATAATAAATTATGCTGACCTAGGATGGTCAATGAATTATAGTGATATTATATACATATAGTTATATTCTAAAACACTTGTTTGAGGTGCATCGCAAATTATTGGATTAAATATTGGATTTTATTTTATTAACTGCCAATAAATAAATTGTGTTACTTCAATGGCGTTTACAATTCCAATATACGCTCTAAATGCAGTATGAAAAGATGCAATTCACTTACATAATCCCATGGTGTGAATGCCCATAGCAAGACGTACATTTGGCAAGCTCCTCTTTGTCAACTAGGAAACATTGATAGCAATGCATTTAAAAACTGCCAGATATTTTGATAATGATTTATATACATGACAACACGGTCCTCTGGCTATAAAGTTTCATCTTTTTGAAGATGCATCATTATTAAAAAACAAATTATCAATCAGATCCGTTATTTACTAAATGAATGTTAACTGTGATTTGCAGTTTAACTTTAATTATTAATAAAGAAAGTGCAGAGTAATGTAAAATGTCGATGAACAAATTTCCATTACACACGTTTTTTTACTTAGACGATATCCCTGTACAAATCTGAGGTTGGTCTAAAAAACTTACAAAAAGCAACGTGTCTTTTTGTATTCATGTCAATGAATACATAATAAAAACTTTCAGACACAACTAGAACAAGCAGAATAGACAAATGATATAAGCACCAGTATTATAACTTGTTCCGTTAAACTCTGGTCCGATGCATATGTCATGTTATATTGATGATGAACAGGTTGGGGCATAAGGCTGCATCCCCTTGGTCGTATATCAATACTGAAACGCAATTCTGATTTACCGTTGACAAATGTAACGGGCCTGGTAATATGCAATTGTTAATGCCAAGCTTCAGTATTGAGTAATAGCAGCACAAATAACCGGACAGTTAATTAGTAAAATACTGCTATTATTGATGACTACATGAATAAAACCTTCTGCACAAATGAGTCTGCTTTACCATGATTGCCTCGTTTAAGCAAAAATTTAAACATGTATAATTATATCGAAACGTCTTAAAGAACGAAAACGTTTTTCCGATCAAATTCTCATAAAATACAGAGATCTCTTTTTCTTCTATGATGTCTAAATAAACAACGGACAACACCAGTACCTTACGAAATTAAAAAAAATGACAATTTGCAAAGAATGTCATACATTCCCTCTGTTTGTTTACGGAATGGAAAGATCGTGTAAAAAAGTTACACAGAAATTAATTATAAACATGTGGTGATTAACCACACTCTTGCTAAGTATTAAAGCGAGTGACGGCACTCGGCGTAAATTGTATCGTAGTGTTTTAAATGGCAATATAGCTTTTACCTTGCTATAGCGGTAAACTTGTTATTTTTTGGTGTTGTTTGTTTTGTCTTGTATTGTAAAGGCAATATGTATCTTTCATAAATAAAAGGCTAGCGGCTGTAATCAAGAACTTCTTTCCTTATTATGTTTCCGAAAGTTCATTATTCCTATACCTATCAACACAAATTATACCTTTGTTTTACAATACTTTACTTGTATTCAGCCATTATTGATAACTGACATCTATAAAACATGGAACAATATAGTTAAACTAACCTTATATATCTTTATTTATAGCTGCTGTCGACATTGCTGGTTATGTCAAACTTAATATGGGCAGATTATTGCAACATATGTGCATACTATTTCGGACACAGTTAAGGCGCATAATATTTTACGCGACAATGTACATCTTGCTTTAATACAGAGGTATAGTGAAACCCTTGAGCAGTCATGAAAAGGTAAATGCTCGTCACCATCCGAAAGTCCTGTGTACACGGCCATTGACCGGTGTCATATACACGGTAGAACAATACAATAGGCACCATACAACGGAACAGAACACACATACACTCACTGGGTTCATCGCCTTGAAACGGTTAAAGCAACGCATTGGTGGTTAATTAATGTTGAAGGCATGCCGAACATTACTCTAAAAACATATATTAAAAGGACAAGTACGACTATTGGAAAGATATAACACAAGAAACACGGATACAAAACAGAAAAACAAAACTGATAAAAAATAACGGTTTCAAAACAGAACAAAACAATTCAAAAACATACTGAAGCACATGTGAAGAAACAGTTATCTTATAACAATAAGGCCTTAATTAAACAGCAGTTAACTAACAATTAATTGTGCACAATTTATATTTATACAGAGTGGTTAAAAGTGTGGATATGAGTTTAATGTTGTTTTTTTCCAAACATATTAAATTGTTGATGGATAAGCTATAATTAAAGTTCAGATCTAAAAGCACCACACTTTGAAGGAACTACGTTGTATACAAATACATTTATTTTCGTTTGAACAATCAAAAACTCATTTTAATTAAACAAAATACAAGTGCGCTTTTCGCAAATTTAAACTATTATGTGCACAGTTTCAGGTTCTACAACAAATACGTATACACGTGTCGGTATCTGTGTAGTGCGTAGAATAAATATGTTGTTTCAAATCGCATTGGAGTAAACAACATTGAAGTTGTGGTTAAATTGACGGTTTTCAAATATATTTGAGTTAATCTTTCTTGTACATATCCATATGCTGATAAAACAATGCGAAAATAAAAAAAGTTAAAATAAAGTTGTATTTACAACTTTATATTTTCCAGTGCAAAATACCTGCAACTGAACTTAAGTATATACGATGTTCTGCTTATATTTGAGTGTTTTGACACTATTATAAATGCGTATACATGACTAATTAACATGACTTGAGAGTAGAGGCAAAATAATAGTATAAACTATTATTGAAGTGGATTAATCAAAATTATTCTAATGTTATCACAAAGATTTTCATAAATGCTGCATTAATTTCTACAATGAAGTCGAAAGCATTAGAACACACACGGTAATATATAAATGTTGATGGTTAATTTGTTTTTATTAATTTTCTACACCCTATTCGAAAAAAAAATAAACGAACAAAAAACTAAAAGAAAATGCTGATTGCTAATTAGTTTTTTATCAATTCTGCTTTAGTTTTTCGGAATCAAACACTGTTGTGTTGATGAAAATCAGACTATAGTATTATAGAAACCCAAGAAACATTACCGGGAAAAACATGACAACTGTAGTTAATATATCTAAGATAGTATAACATGATATCAAACCATAAGTGTCCATCAAAATGCAAATATTATGCTCCGTGTTTCATAGATATGTGTGTGCCTTGGCTTCATACTTAATTCAATGATTGTATTTCACGTAAAAGCATGTGCGATAATGAACCGAAATGAATTAAGAATGTTAGAACAACATCAACACATTTACAATGCTCCCTACAGAATATCTAATTAAATTTTCCTACGCTTATTGGGTTGCAGAGACAGGGTCGGTTCAACAAAAGTATTCTTTGTTTACGCTGTAAAGATATTCGTATGGATTGATAAATATTACACATTTGTATTGTTTTGGAAACCACATAATTTAAACAGTACTTGAAATCAATATACATAATAATAAATGATCAAAGTCTGATTTTTTTGTGCAAAAGTTAGCCGACTACCAGTATATGCTTATACACCACATTGCACATAGACCAGTTTGGGCTGTATACATTTGTAAAGTTTTTTTTCATGTATTCATTAAATATAAGTTTGTATAAAGTTAGCACATGCAGTACTGACATATACACTAGAAGAATAACCCGTTGATTAAAGGTCATCCTAAACGCAGCATAAATATAAATAACAAGAAAATGAACTTGCTCTTTCAAATGATCTTGCCTTGTAAACACGACTAACGGAATATCATTTAAGAGTAGATGTGTCTGTTGTTCTGTTTTCCTAGTCTCAATCGACAAAATGTACGATAATCAATACTAATAATTTGCGGATTTAAAGGTAAATTAAAACAAATATTTGTGAACAAGTTACTTAAATTTATTGTTTGGCATATTACAACACAATTTTACAAAATGAATCATATATTATAGAATAAGGTCATTATATGAGTTAAGGTAAATACACCACTAATCATTATATCCACAGAGGTAACTGAACGTCTTTCATAGCATACTACACATATTGCTTACTCAATTTATTACTTAAATAGTTCGACCGAACGTCGGTGTGTTCAGGATCAAATACATTTGCAGTTTTTGCCTTATAAATGTTTATAAGAATGCATCATTGGCAGTATTTAAGTACTGAGTAGTCGACACATGACATATAGTGAAAGACATATGGTACATAATACATTATCTATAAGGTGACATTTTTACAACGGTTGCGCTGTTAACCTAGTGTTATTGCGCAAGCCCATTTATTGTCAGGCATCATGCGATATTACTTCCCTAAAGAAGTTTGTGGGGCATGCTTTACAGCAAATATACGATGACGAAGGTGTGTATGATAGAAATGCAATACTGCTGCAGCTTCTGGCGTTTCACTTCTTTATATTTTTGCATATATACGCCAAGAGAAGCTTCAGCATGTACAATGCCGCGTTGACAGTTGCAAAGGATACACTTACAATTCAACCCTTTGTTAATGTTCACATACTATTGTGGAATACATATTTTGCTTATTGGTTTCTATGGGTAAAACCCGGAAATTTACAATGACCGGTTACAAACTTCATAGATATATTTGCAAGTATAACTCATATATAGGAAGTACATTTGTATATAACGCTCATGAACTCTTGACTGCTATAGTTCTAGCTACGAAATGCTTAGGTCAGCGATGTAGTTAAGTACTTAAGGCTAAAATGTATGTCAAGCCGAGATGTAACACAGTATCAACCGCTTTATTTGATAATATTATCTTTCAACGTTGTGAGAGATCACTTTGAGATTATGACTTTAATAGTAATTGAGCTCATCGCAACGAAAGTGGTGTTTATGCGTTTGTCACAAAGTATGTATTACACAGCACTTACAGCTTTAAAACTATTAAATGAAATCATATATACTTACAATGTTTAAATAAATTGAACTGTTTGTCATGAGGAAAGAGTATCCTGTTAAACTCACATATGTTATGTAAGTACATTGTTTTCGAAACTCCAGGACACTCTGTTGACCCATCCCAAATAGCGAGTAATTGCTAGTGCATCGAAAACACACGAAAACCGGGAAGACAACATTTCCATTTTTCTGTCGCGTGATAATTTATCGCGCAGCCCACCTATATCATATATATATAAAGTCTTGTTTTCGTTAATAAACCCCATCTGTTATTGACATTTAATCTTAAAAATATTATTTTTGAATATGGTTACACACTTGTTATCGTGTATGTTATTACTATTGAAGCACATGACAGCTAAATGACATATTTCTTATTTATTTTCAGATACGAGTATTGCATGATGTTTTGTAAATTGCACACACATTTCTGAAGCAATCGTTTTGGGCTGATTCTAAGAAAAATTATAGTATCATTGTGTGATTTTTTGTTCAGATGTGCATTTGTTAGTTGCGTCACTCATATTAAACAGTTAGTAGAGCCATATTGAATGGTTTAGTTGTTAGGTAAATTCTTTTTCAACCAATTACAGCGAATCCATGATCAAAATCTTATATGCTGCAACTGTTACATATGATGTCACTGTTGTTTCCAATACTAACGCGGGTACGTGAAGAAAAAGTGTTTAGTTTAATCTATTTTAACATAACGCAGTGATTATATAATGGGACTATAGTACGCTCGTTAAGTGGAAGGAAGGTCGGATGAATCAGTATTGATTATTGAAGGACAGTTTATGGTTTTATCAATCATACAACTTTTATGAATGTGAACATCGTAAATGAAACCCCAAATTGAATTCAATTGAGTTTAATTAATTGTTACGTTAAGCGGCACATGCCATAGGGTAAGAACATTTTGTGACTAGTGAGGGACTCAAATCCGGAACACCTTTATCAGGGCGAGTGCTCTGTCGGCTAAGCATAACGGGTCGCCACACACTTACTCCCCTAAAGGGACCAAGTTCAGACCGTGACATTCACCCCCACTCGAATATATATTATTATCATGCCTCTTATGCAAACATTGACCAAATAAAGCAGGGAGGAATACATTTTCCTATCTCCGGTCAACAGAAAGTAGTGTATTCCTACGCACGCTGTGATACATAGTTGAGTGTAACCTTTCCAATACACTACACAAGGCAGACACATTATTGAGACGCATCGTGAACGTTATCGTTTATATTACATGTCATCCTACTTTGCATCTTTTAAACATATTACAGAACCGGCTTTCCGTATTTTTTGTATAAATTGAGTCTTTGTTTTGGCTGTTGCATATTTTTTTTTCAATTTCTAATGATAAAAAATAAAAATCAGTTTTTATTTTGCTGGTGCACATTGTTTTCAGTTTCCAACATTAAAAATATCACATTATCGATTCATTTTTTATTTTTTCTCATAATTGCAATAGGAGAGTATTAAAAGGACCAGTTTAATGTGGAACTATTTTTTACGTGACATAATCAGTAGTAATTCGGTCGTAAGGAATGTTGTGTACCAGAATAATTATTTTGTTTTCTTAATTAATCATTTGTCTTTGATAAAATGTGTTAGCGGCATAATTTTAAAGAAGCAGGATAAATATAATACATGGTTGGTGCCGAGACAGAGAAAGTTTATCAGGTATTTTCTTTTTCTAAGCCCCACCGGATAACTTTCTCCATCACGGCACCAACCATGTATTCGCTATGTCCTCGAAAACATGGTTTCGTGGTGTTATAAAATCAATTATCGGCCTCTAAGAGTATACCCATATTGCGTCACGGACCACCGCTGAACGCCAAATGTCACAGGGCGAGAAATTGTGCGACCAGTCCAGGACTAAAACCCACGACATCTCGCCATCAGGACGAGTGCTATATCGACTGAGCTAACCGGGCCGCCAAAACGTAATCATGTTCATATCGTGACACTTGCCGGACGAAATAGCTTTACATGTGCTTGAGTAATTCTGTCATATTTGTGATGCTTTTACCGCAAGTATGTGCATGTTTTACATTGGATCCACATTATATTTTTGCACGGACATTGTTTGTAGTTATTTTTGGCATAAAGTATACTGCGGATATTAGAATTAAGCTTACATGACTTGATAATTCTGACTAATACCGCTTCGTTTTTAGATTTTGTAGTTCATGCATGGGGTTTGCAAACTTGATTTTGTTTTGCATCATATGTAAGAGCACTATCCAAAACAAAATGCTTTATCAGTCTGCCTTTAAATGATACTTCACATGCTTCCATACTGAGTGTTATAACTCATTCCAGACTAAAAACATGACTAACTGATGATACAGGAAAGCGAACATATTGCTTTTAAAGTATTTGCGGAGGTTTGATTAGAACACGTAGGATGATAGTTGCTAATCCTTTTTTGCGGCTTTTGGCTTTGCACGGCAAATTATTAATGGGTTTAAATAAGTTCAAAGGCCTTACATATCAAAATTAAGCCGTCCTTTGAAAAAAATATTTATCAGTAATAACCGAATTGTTTTTATACTATGCTTTTAGCTTCTTTACAATTTACATGTATTTTTAATCCTTTTTCAGTAATTACCCAGGGACGTTCAAATATTATAAAAAGATTCATGTATTTAAGAAAATCAAATGTAATACCTTTCCGTAGAATAATTTGTGTTCTATTTCTTATGGAAATACAGGACATGCGAAATGACTACCAATCATCTCTTATTTACATAAGTGTTTTTTTATACATGGTGGATATATACACAAATGTATAAAAATTTCAAAATCCCGCCATAACCGATCGCTCTTAAAGTTTAATGTTAAGGACAATACTAAAAGCGTCTTTTAGCACAGTTTCTTGGAAACAGATAATCTATTATGAAACAACCTGTTGTCATTAAACCACAATTCTTGTAAAGCCCAAATACACTGTAGATTTCAGCGATTATTTTGTAACTTTAGTGTTTGTGCCTTTGGATATATTAACTATAGCTGTTATCGTTTCGTTTTAAAACTATGCATAAGCGATCGCTTGATAACCTGATATGTCCAGAACATTGTTTGTTTCAAGGCGGTACTTTTTGTTTATGTAAATGCGTTTGTTATGAACATGTGTGTCTTGTTTATTGCATTTGTTTAATGTCTCACAGTTTAGCAATGGTTTCCTAGCCATAAATAAAGCTCTGGTGCAGCTGAAGTTTCACTTAATGTGTAATTGTACACTCGAAAACGATTTCCCTTTGGTGCTATACACTGCTGCAAAAGTAAGTAAATACGTTAACGTCACACACTATTATAAAGTCATCCGTAAAATAGGATTAAAACCTAATAATATGCATTTAATTGTTTAGTGCTAACCCTAGAGAAAACGTGTAATGGAGAAACGCTTCCTTTCGATTACATGAGGGAATTGAAATAATGGGACTATTAAACAAAAATAAGTACGTTTTCGTCATTGCTAATAAACTAAAGTGAATAAGTGGATCGAAATATTACAACAACAATACCGCCAATCATTATTTAAATAAATCGCATATTTTAGTACATGTCTTTAAAGTAAGCCAATTGAGCAATTCCGGATAAATAGCTCTCACCGTCTATCATCACCACCGGAAATAGTATACCAGCGAAAGCGAAAGTAACAAAACCAACCATGGAGAGCAGTGAGTATTTACATAAATTCCCTAATAATTACTCGCTCCTGGATAACCATTGCGTGTTAGGCATCTCACAGAAAGATTAATATGTTTAAAAATGTGTATCTATAATGCAATTCGTATTGATGAAGCGTGTTTTACACAAATTTATGACTGCTTGGTACCGGTTTGAAATTGGTACTTTTCGAAGAAACAGCTTTTCTTTTATGATTACATGGTTTGTCATCGTGTATGGGGTTGATTTCTTATTCTTATAGGCAATATATACTATCTTAACGCTATTTCTGGTCTTGGTTTGATTATTGTTCGTGGAAATGTATTAAACTAAAATAACTGTAGTGTACGGCGAATAGTTGTTTATGGCAAAAGTCGTGTACGGCGAATAGTTAAAGTCGTGTACGGCGAATAGCTGCAGCGTATCGGCATTTTAACACTAGTCTGATTATAATCAAATAAATAGTATAGTGAAAACATTTCTGTGAATGTTAATTCATTTGAATGTTTAACTCATTTTACCACGCCTATGCAGTAAACTGTGGTTGCAAATACCATTTTCAGGCGAAAACTCAGAAATGGATGAGTTGCTGAATGTTTCTGGGCTTGAAGAGAGCATCCACTCAGTGCATTTGTGTCAGTGTGAGTATTACTCCACTGACAAGTCGAACTTTAATAAATACGTTTAACGATGCAGATGGCATACACCTGGACCACGAACAAGCACTCCTGCAAAGCAGCATACCATTGCCCAGGCGAGTACAAGCACATCTGTGGGTGAACTACAGCAACAAACATGCAAGGATCTGATTCCGTCGAAACCACTGTTGATGTGTGAAACGTGCGGAAAAAACTATAAAACTAAATATGGTCTAAATTTACACATTAAATCTAAACACAGTAACAGCTTCAAACACAAATGTTCTTTGTGTGAAAAGACCTTCAATCAAAGTGTGCAGTATAGGTTTCACTGCGCAACGCACCTGAAGGTATCGATAGACAAATGTGCTCATTGTAAATCATCATTCTCATCTCATGGATCATAGAGTCGTCATTTAAAGACATGCATAAAAAACAAGGACTCCTTTGAAAGGTTTAAATGTGATAAGTGTGATGCGACGTTCCCTAATAGGTAAAGACTTTGATATCACAAGCGCGGAAAGCATGAGGAGAAGCGCTATACATGTGAGGGCTGCAGTAAGACATTTGCCTGGAGATCCAGTCTTAAAGTTCACTTTAAGCACTGTCCCTCGAACGTGGCTTAAATATTGTTTTGACATGGGGGTAACCTGTAGGTGTGATTGAGCATTACCTCTATACTTTATTTGTATGTGTTAAACATCAGGGAATGTCATCAGTTTAATCAGTATTATTCACCATTATATATAATTTCTTTTTATCTTCCAGTCATAAGACAATATATTACAAGAGTTATATGTCGTTAACAACCAATTTGTATTTATTTTTCTATTTTTTTTAGTTTTGTTTTGTTTTGGTAATGAAGTGATAGATATCTCTATCTTGGTCCCCACTGTAGGGCCATTTCTGAATGGTTCTGCAATTTNCCAGGTCTAAGGGCTATTTTCAGTGCATAAATATAAACGCATACACTTAACTCATTCAGTCCTGGTGACTATTTGAGTCACCCTTTGCAACCAAAATATATCTTCATTAGACAGCTCCTGTAGGAGCTGACTAATCAGATATAATTTTTGCCGACGCGTAACCTAACAACATTATTTGTTCCAGACAAACATAAATATTTAAACCACTAAAATATTTTTGACATTTCAGAGTTAATATTCTTAAGGTATTAATATTTTCTATGAATATTCTATGGATGAGTTAATATAATCTTACAGCATATTATGTGCATAGCCAATAAGTTATGCATTTTTTTAAATTCAAGTAATTGAATAATGTGTCAACAGGCTACCACATTAATTCAAAATAACATTCAATTCTCTCAAAACCGTCATCCCGGTAAATAATGAACTTTGATCCGAAATGATGCCTGTGTTGCAATGTCGGTTTCACATTGATTCATCGTCTAAACACCATCATAACATAACAAAGCTGAAACTGTACTAGTTTTACTCTTAGTAGTTTGAATACACAGCAAAAGGCGTTGATTACAAAGCACGATGCGCATTTAAGGTACGTAAGGTCAAGTCAGTATGTGCATGTATATCGGTAAAATACAGGAATGCACTGAAGTTGTAGTAGTGTGGATTATTTGTTGAAGTGCCGCATTTGTTATTTTAAGTATGGTCAAGACAGTCTTAACGTTTTCTCATTTCAAGAATTTTCTATTTTAATAACTTGCTTTGGTCGCACTTAAAATATCCCCGAATGGGTGCTACTCCCCGTGCCGCTTCGTCTGGCTCTGCAATCGTTGCAAGCTTTTTCCTGGCAGACCTTTTTGCCCTTTCCTTTAAGTCAAACACATTGTCTCTGGAATATAGAATGTGAAAACGCGGCTTAGTGATAGGGATTCAAAAAATAATGGCTAATGGTGTCTGGGATAGCGGAGACTTTTTAAAGGAATAACATGCCTAATGGTTTTGAAACGTTTTTTTACATAGTGCATTTAAACGCGTCGACAAAGGTTTCCAAAATGAATTCATTTTGAAACATTGGTAAACATGTTGAACTATAATGATCGTCAAATATACCTTAATATCGAACGATATAACTTGCTATAATGCACGTTCGTATTATTTTCTTACGTTCAAAAGGAACAAGCCTTAAACACACACACACAATCACACGCTAGAACGCACGCACGCCCACACACGACCCCCACACACACTCGCGCACACACACGCACACGCACGCACGCACACACACACACACACACACACACACACACAATATGTCGATCAATGATTTCAATTATATAATAATTATAGGCAAAGCCGATGTGCAATTCTTATTTTAAAATGCATAAGTAACCTGAATGTGAAATTATCCTTTTAATACTAGGACGGGCATTCTCTTATATCAGTTGTTATATAATATATATATATATATATATATCTGTAAACAAAGATACACAACACTTACATGTGTTTATTTCTTCCCCTTTTTGTAGTATCTTAACTCCCAGACGGAAATCTATGGTAACATACATGCGTGAATTATATTCATATATGTTACCATAGATTTCCGTCTGGTAGATTAAATACCGCAATAATGGAAGATAAGGATATACGTACGTATTAAATTTCTTTTATGTCCTAGTATATAATGTCTTTTTAAAATGAGCTTTACAAAAAAGGTAACTACCCCATTGATAAATTTTAAAACATAGCTATAAAGGGCTGAATTAAAAATTAAATATACCAATAGTACAGTTTATTAAGGTATGTTTCTGCATTTCCACGTATTCGAAAATAGACGAATTGCACCTAATTAGGATACAAACATATCTCAAATAGGGGGAAATGTCACCGATAAATATAATCCCGTTCAGGGGTCCACTTCTTCTGCAATGTGGGTTACCAAACTCAAACCTATTCGCCGTACACCATTTAATTTTATTTTTGCTATACGCCGTACACAACAGGTGCTATTCGCCGTTCACAACGAAGTTTATATATTAGCCAAACATTTGCATACTTACTAGATTTTTGGGCTGACGCATGCAAAAACCGATAGTTTGTATAATTCTTTTTGCATACCATTGAAAATTCGGCAAAATTAGTATACTTTCCTCGGAAAAAAGGAAAAAAAAATGTCCCAACGAACTTAACTTTCGGTACCAGGTAGCTGATGATTGATCTATTATAACACTCGAATGTATTAATAAAGAACTCTAACTACTTACGATAGAAGTTTGATATGTCCACTATTAATTTGTCACACAAATTTTGGAAAACGTTCGCGATAAAAATGGTACAACTTACTCTTTCCACGAGCACTACCTCTTGCGTGATGTTTACTTTCGCTTCGCTGGTATACTATTTCCGGTGGTGATGATAGACGGTGACTCTTAAACGATCTTTTGAAATTAAATAATGGTTACAAACAAACACGTACACACGGGATGTTTCATTATGTGAGCAAAATAGGCGCAATACCGTGAAAGTTCAACCTTATTCGTGATACAAAAGCTATTTTCTTTGAACTTTATTATGCATACTTTTTTCTGTTATGATTCAAATATTGTAAGATTCTTTAATAAAAAAATAAAAATTCCTTATGTTTGGACGAGTTTGTTTTTTTAAACAAGATGGACCCTAATTTAATTAAAGTTTGTAATTATTATTTGTGTACACAATGTTAATATTCTAATGTGTAATGTAATCAAAGTCCGATAGGTTTGATTTCCTTCTTTGTCGTTTTCGAAGAGAAGGTAGTGTTATCTGACTTTCATTAGCAGACAACATCATAAATAAAGTCCAATCCTTAACGAACACTCGTACTTTGCTTTACGAACAGAACTATGCAAAATTCAGTAAACTTATTAACGCATATACAATATCATTGAATTGCTTGAACTAAACATATTATTTGTTAATATGTAACACCTTCAACAATGTTATTTTAATATTCATGCTTCCTTGATACTAGTTATGACCACGATTATCAGATAAATGAGTTTAAACCTGTTTAAAGTTCTTAAACCCAAATATAATGTGATCCCAACAGTGATCATTCAACTTTTGTTTTGTATTATGAAGTTACTAAATTGAACTATATTTGGCTCGTTGCATCTAATGATTTGTTATCATACCATACTGTATTGCGTTGTATTTATAAAGATGGAACTATTATATTCAGGCATATTCATTAAATTACCACGTCACAAATAGTGTTTAGTCTAATTCATGACCATATACGTTTTCTGTATAATGTATCAATACGCGTTTTAATATTAACTTAACCATGCCCATATAAGTTATAAATAATTAGACAATATAGTTTTTATAAAGTAGATAAAATGTTTTGTTCCAAAACGTGTCGGCTGGTTTATCAAGCCCAACCAAGCTATAAGTAGCCGAGGGTTAAGTTTTTATTTATCTTTTTAGATTCATAACACTTAACCAAAACTGCACTCGTCCGTTCGTATTGCCGAGTGAACTTTTGAAAAGACGAGTGCAGTGAATCGTAAACATCTGCGATGCTTTATTCAGTATACAGATGCCAAAACACATAATGGCGTCACGGTACGTATACAATTATCCGTAATTACAATATGAAGAAGTGAAACTCCAGAAGCTGCAGCA
>VMBQ01001226.1:15847-39368 GCA_007657795.1 Dreissena rostriformis
ACTGGTAAGGGTGTTATCTGTGAGTTATGGAGGTTTCGGTAAATGACAAGTTCGGTAAATTGGATTTATATAGTAAATGCCGTGGAGGTTTCGGTAAATTGGTATACATAGGAATTATCGCACCTTTAGTCGATAAGCGTGTACATTAATTGAGTTGTTTGGCACTAATTAAATTATCTGATTAAAATGTAAGGAGTTGATGTTATCAATTTAGAGATGTTTGCAAAGTGTTAATATTAAATGTCAAGGCTTGCAACATATTAATATTCTAATCAAGGGAGGTAATTTATATATTAAAAGTTTATCTTTAGGTCATGATTTTTTTTGTTTTTAATATATGTTTTTATACAATTAGTTGGAAAAACCTTAATTAAAGTGTATCAGATAAAAATAATAATAATTTTATCCAATATATTTTCCTTCTTTAATCATGTTTGTCATAAATGTATCTTATTTATATGTGACTACGCCCTTTTTTTTAAATGAAATTATTCAAATATGTCCTTTATAATTATATTGTATCCATGTTTTAAATGTGTCTTATTTATAATATATGGTAAATAAAACGGATTACAAAGTTAATCAGTTAGTATTTTTTTATTCAACGGATTTGTTCAACGGATTTGTTCAGGCAAAAAATGAAATCAGTTATTTTGGCCGTAAATCCCAATACAATAGCCAGGTGCCTGTGTATTAAGCTGATAAGATAGGGATCACCACAGCAGGTTGCTAATACACAGTGTATTCATTCGGGTCTGCTGGCGTTATGTTAGATGTCATTTTTATCAGTTTTTAATTATGTGTAATTTAGTTCGCATCTCTTCGCTTAACTCAACGTTCAATGGCACGCACACTTAACAAAATTATAAAACATAACGCGTATCGTTATATTTCTTTTTATAAATTACTTACACGTATTATATGTTATATATTGTGTTTTTTTCTTGTGTTTTTCTCAACCAGAAAGAAATAATAATAATTGATTGCTTTTCGGTGGTCTAAAATACATGCGCTTTTTATTTAAAATGAAATCATTTTAAATAAATCATGTCTCCAATATTTTACAAGAACCTTTTTTTAATAGCATTAAACTTAATTGAAGATCTTACATTGATTCTGTCTTAAATCATCATTTATTATTACTATTATAATATTTAAATAAAAGCACCAATTATTAAAAAAATAGTATTGAGTTATTTAAATAGTTAATTTACTTTCAATACTGAATAGAGTTACATTTTAAATTCAATCTATATTTTTTTTGGTTTGGTACCTACAATTTCCTAAAAGTTCAGAGGTAGCTCATTCATGCCCCTTAATTCTTTACCGTAGACATAGAATTTATTACTCAACTCAAAATTAATCCACAGTTTGCAAATATATGCCCCTGATGTTATTGTAAGCAAATAATAGGTGTCATTAACACCTCAATGTAGGTATACCACCTCTATAAAAACCAATTTACCGAAACCTCCACAGCATTTACTATATAAATCCAATTTACCGAACTTGTCATTTACCGAAACCTCCAGCACCCGTTTCAAACACGTCAACCGTAAATGCAAATGTCAACTTGTTTGCATATGGAACATTTTTGCATTATTAACCAAAAGAAAAACTAAAGGAATCCACGCGGTGTGTTAACAACAACATGTACCAATAAACGGTTAACCTATGCTTTTCTCCGAACATACAATTTATGTTTTTAAGAAAGTTTATTTTCAAATATTAAACATTTGTTTTAAATGGACAGAAATGTTCTATACAATTTGTTTAAATTTTAATTAATACTTTTGCTAATTGTATATGAAAAGCGGTCAGACAACAGACTTTTGGAAGAAACAAACGGAACTACGACCCTTAGATCAGCCGTAAGGGTAGATTGGTTACCTCCCCTTATATATCGTTACTCTCTATATAGTATATTATAGTCAACGATTATATTCAACGGGGAACCAGTTAACCGTAAGGGAATTATAATACAACGCATCCGGAAGAGGAGTGATTTGTGGGTAGACGGTTTTTGGTGACGAGGTTGCACTGCACTATGTGACCGTTCTGACCTGTTGCCTAAATCCGTCCTACTATCTTGGTGGTGCGCTCCAGAAATTCCGGATAAATAACAACCCTTACGGATTAAGTAGCTATTAGATAGCAGGTAACGTATTTATGATATTAAAACAACTCTTCTGACCATGTTTCATGAAAATTGCACTTAAAGTGTGACTTCTCGAGGGTTATCAACATTTCTCTATAGCCATATAAGAAAAACTGCCCCATGCGCAGCAATGTTTTTCATCGAACTGGAACCATTTTCAAACTCAGCAGAGATATCATAAGAACAAAATAATATCCAGACCAATTTTCACGAAGATTGGACAATAAATGTGACTTGTACAGTGTAAACAAGGTAAATGTTGATGACACACACAACACACGACAGACAAAAGTCGATCACAAAAGGTCACCATGAGCATGTTATTGTCAGGTAAGCTAAAAAGCACGAATGTGGGCAATACACAGATCCACTTTATTGATCATTTTTTAATATGTTTAAAAAAAAGACAAACTCAATTTAATTTTAGAGATTCTTTAAATATGATTGGTAGAGTCAAGCATATATCAATCCGCCATTATAATAATCATAAAATCGTACACTGCTTAGCAAATTGCAAACAATATAACCAGTGGTAAATTGTGTCGTGTTCTGAGAAAACTGGGCATAATGCATGTGCGTAAAGTGTCGTCCCAGATTAGCCTGTGCAATCCGCATGGCTAATCTGGGACGACTCTTTCCGCCTAAATTGGATTTTCGCTAAGAAGATACATTATTTAAATGAAAAATTCCATAAAAGCGGAAATTGTCGTCCCTGATTAGCCTGTGCGAACTGCACAGGCTAATCTGGGATGATAATTTATGCACAAGCATTATGCCCAGTTTTTTTAGAATGCGACTCAATTGTACATTACAAGTTGTCAAGTAGACATGTATTTATAAATACTTTCCATTATAAATATTTTCACAATAATATCCACACCTCTGATGTACAATATGTTGATATACTAACAGTACAGTGAAGTTTATAGAATCACCCATTCAAGCCTATATGTGTATTATATACATTTACGTATACTAAAATATAACATCGAATTTCTTGCAACATGATTGCATGCGTTAAATAAATTAGATATACGGTCAAATTCTCCAACAATTCAAAAACGCTGAAATCACACAACCTTGAATTCATGGCATAAAGTTTAAGAGAACACAAAACCATATCCAGTGAAAAGAAGAAATTCATTAATTGTACAAATTTCGGAAACTATTAGTCTATGCCAACAAGTCATACTGATTTACAGAAGTCCCCAGTAAATCAATGGGAGTTGTTAACGACAGCCAATTTATATTTCTTCAAAGAAGTAAGCATTGAAAATCATCAATCCAGTAGATGACAAGTTGTCCCCAGCTTGTTGTCCACCAAAGTGAAGAATTTTCCTAAATTGAAGATGAAGTTGTAAATACATCCAAAATTAGAGAACCAAATTAATATTTCAAGTGAAGCCACAACATAAAGAAAACAAAACATGGAATAAAACACAACATAACATAACATTGTAACAAAAATGTATAATATTATGGAAAAAACGGTATTATAAAGCGTGAAAAGCTATACAAAATGAGCAAAATGCATAGTACAGTAATAAATCTACAAATAGCTATTAACGTATAAGCACCGATGTTGGTACAGTAACACCACCTAGCCTTGGGGTTTCAGTTATTTGCAGGTAAGCATCAGTTAATATATGTGTCGCATCGTGAGAAAACCGGGCAAAATGCTTGTGCGTAAATTGTCATCCCAGATTAGCCTGTGCAGTCCGCACAGGCTAATCAGGGANCATATATGTAAGTTCCTAAGAAACATGTCTGATGCAATAGTTTATGCAAATAATATAACTCCATACACTAACTTGGCCACAACAATTTAACAAACAAAGCAATGAGGCAAAACAAATTCTGGGTCAGTATTGAATAACATTTTCCCTAAATTAAGTAAGTGACCAAAAATCATGTTTGGTCCCAGATATAAACTTTCAACATTTGAAGCCTAATTTACGAAAAAAAAAAGAACATACAACATAGGTCATACATTACTGGAATGCATAAATGTCAATGTCATGTGTAATTCTCAGTGGACGATACAACTAAATTAGTCCGTGCCATGTTTAGCCACTTTCATGCAATAACATAATCTACAAAATTTAGAGTACTTTAAATAAAATTAATTAACATGATAGATAGAACAAAGTTGACACTTCCGTTTATAATAAATCACAGTGATAAAATCACAAATCACTGAATCACAACACTGTCCATGCGCGTTCACATGTGAGAAGTCTACGTGAAAGACTTTAGATCTTTGTAAATAGCAAGTTTGTAGTTTGTTATCATCGCTTTTTAGGAGTCATTTTCGGTATCTTTGACATTTTAGTTGGTGTGCTGGTGTTTGATCTACTGGGGGTTGCCGGAACCGTTCTGGTCGTCATGACGTGAGTCTGGTATGTGCGGGTTGTCTCGTTACGCCCGCCTATGTTCCGAGTCTCGCTCTGAACGGTGGTGAACACTTCGGGCTCGCTAATCTCAGATGTTTCACTTCCTGTCGGGCTGAAGGGTCGACTTCCTGTGCTGGCACGACTTGAACTGCGACTCGCTGGCGTTCCTAGAAATAAATGTTTAATACCAAACTAGCTTTCTTTAATTATGTCATCTTGTTAGTCTCAAAACAATACTGAAGAAATAAAATCAAATCTTGTTGAAGGAATTAAAATGAAGCTGGCATTATATAGTCTGCAATATTCAAACTTGATAAATTGGGGTTATACTTACATCCCTTCAATTTAAAAAAAATAGGTACATCAATAATTTGTTTACCTCTTTTTTTTTTTTTAAATTTGGGGTTAATTGCTAAAACTAGATTCAATGCCCACAAATGAGGAGTTTCCAGAGAACTGTCCAAACTACAATGTATTATACAGGGATAAAACATCACAAACATTTCTCACCTGGGCTGTTCAGAGTGCGTGGACTGAAGAGTTCTGGGCGTTGCAGACGTGACTTTGGCGTGGACAGGATGTTCTGGACCTCCCCGTCTGGACCGGGCCGCGCCATGTTCGTCCGCCAGGGGGCGCTGTACACTGTCTTCTCACGCACCTGAAATGGCAGACAAATATAATTTTAGGGAAAAAAACATAATTGTGATGATATTCAGGATATTACACCTAATACAAACAAAAGTTCATTTATTGTTTTATTCCGCTGATTTTTGTTACAGTTTAATATAATGTTCATGATTATAAAGCACTATAACACCACAACCTAATTGATGTATATAAGCTTACAGAAAATGTGCATTTGAAACAGAACATTTGGAAATTTGAAACATATAAAACAAAGTTCTCTTCTTTTTAATTTTAAAGATTCATTTAAAAATCAAGCAAACCATTGTTTGCAACAGTTACCTTACAGTTAAATAATGCCCTATTTACAATGTTTGAAACATAGACTATGCCAAAACATTTTGCTGTTTTGTTGGAAAATGACTATAACAACATGACGATTGTGCATATAAATAATGCAGTTTAAACTGAAGTGAAGCAGAAAATGAATAAAATGGGCTTGAACATAAATCAACATGGTAAATGACACCGAGAATATAGCCACCAGCAACTTTGAAAAACAACAACGAGCCTCATTCTGAGAACAAGGTTCAATGCATTTGGGTAATTAAGTGCCGTCCCAGATTAGCCTGTGGAGTCCGCTATAATCAGGGATGACACTTTCCGCCTATACTGGATTTTTGCTAAGAGAAGACTTCCTTTAAATGAAAAAAACAACAACATACAAGCAGAAACTGTTGTCCCTGATTAGCCTGTGCGGACTGCACATGCTAATCTGGGACGACACATTCATTGAACCCATTTTCCCAGAGCGAGGTTCAAAACATGTACTCGGTGGAGCCATGGCAAGCATCAAGCGTCCATATAATACCAATAAAACAAGTTATACTCGGTCTCCAATTACCAGCATACAAAATTGGAAAAGGTTTCCTGACATTTTCAGAGACATATCCCCGCCAAAAAGGCCATACTCACCCAGTATGTTCTCGGATGATGTGGTGCTAGACACACGGGCTGAGATTTCCTCCTCTGAGTGATGGCAAATAATGTACAAGACATGCACGACATGAATGATATGATCACTAAGAATGAGGATGAGCACGAGGACAGACGTTTGATCTAAATAGAATACGCATCTGTGTGCTAAATTTCATAGATTTTAAGTTCATTAAAAAGAATTAGTTTTTTTTTATCATCATTTTATGAAAATTGAAGATATAATATGAAAATGAAATTCGAAAATGAAATCCAAATGAAAGCCTTCTTGACCAACAATTCATGTTTGTTTTCACAAAAAACCACTATCTATTGAAGACATCCACAACTAAGCTTTAGGTAATACAAACACATTATAACTCCTTAAACAAATTAAATGTCAACTGACCTTAATAATTGGTCCTTGGTGGCTGTGGTTGCTAGGCGACCGGGCACTCCCATACGGTGACGTTGCCCCAGAATATGTGGAACTGCCAGAGTAAGAGCTTCCTCCGGGACTCTTTGATGTGAACCCAGCCATCGACTGACTCACACCTGTTGCCAGGGTGAACTGTTCACGCAACTCTGTGTTGGTCCGACCTTTGGCTGTAATTGACGAAAAGTTGTGGAGATGTTATTCTGCGCACATTGTTCAGAATTTCTGTTTGGTTTATGCTTTAGTTATTAATTTTGTTTGTGATATTAATAATTAATCATGTGGAGATCTTTTAACTAAATAAGAGAACTTCATGTACAGACAATAAAGCTAAATTTAAGAGACTAAACTCTACTGCCTACACATACATTTGGAAATGTTTTTTGTGTACTTTACAAATCTCATAATTTCTTAACAACTTTAGTCCATAAGCAATCAATATGCATTAATCAAGAAGCCAATTGCTAAAAGCAAACAATGTGTTCATGTATCCAGCGTGCAGTAATGTATATCATTTAGACAAGCTGCTCAGTTGAATTTAACCCTTTGCATGCTGGGAAATTTGTCGTCTGCTAAAATGTCATCTGCTGATTTTCTAAAATAAGCATTTTCTTCGATTTTTTTTCTAAGACCACTATCAGAATAGCAAATAGTTTGGATCCTGATGAGACGCCACGTTCTGTGGCGTCTCATCTGGATCCAAACTGTTTACAAAGGCCTTCAAAATCCGATTCCAGCGCTCAAAGGGTTAAAATGCCATACAGAACTGCTGAAATGCATCAATATTAATCCTGCACACTCGTTCCTACAAAACAATCAGAAATATTTGCAGCTGGTAAACAAGCAAATATAACTGCAAATAATCTTAAAATATACAACAAACACAATTATAAATAATATGAAAGAAAACAACAGCATTTTGGCACATCTGTGTATATCAAGAAGATTATTTTGCACTTACACACAATTGATATGTATGAGCCTCACGCTGGGAAAATGGGGCTAAATGAATGTGCATAAGTGTCGTCCCAGATATAAAAAGCCCCTAAACACACAGGATAATCAGGCACGACACTTACCGCCTTCACAGGATTTTCCCTAAGAGACTTCTTTTATACGAAAAATACCATTTAAGCGGAAAATGTTGACCCTGATAAAGCTCGTGCAGAATAAGGGACAACACTTTACATTGAGCCCCTTTTTACAGAGTGTGACTCACATGTATATGCTCTGAAAATTATTTGTCAGATTGTTCATCTATTTTTAAGTATGACGTATTTTATGTATGTTTTAAGAAATTAAGAACATATATTGAATCATACTCTCTATTGTAAACACATATCTCCCACAGGACAAATTTTCATCATAATATTTCTGAAGTGCAAATTGAGCTTTTACAAATTTTGTTAATGTAATTTAAATAAGGCAAGAACTTAAAAATACTCAAATCTAAACACAAAAATAAAATAACAACATTGATATTTACTGGATTTTAAAACTTGCTAATGAGAACGTGACTGAACTGACATGCATGGATGGGGCAATCAAAAAGGGAACATGACCATCACTCCAGTGGGAATACTATCATTATACCATTCACACTTATTATTAACGAAGAGAGACTCTGATTTAAGTGGGGTGATTTTTTTTAATTTAAAAGTCTGCAGTCTTCGTGCAAAAAAAAACAGCAACAATATTATAACTCCAACTATTATTGAACAATAGAGTGGAGACACACTTGATCAACCTCCAGCAAAATTCATACAAAACAGAAGCAAATAAATTCCTACATGCTTACAATTAAAACAAAAATGACAAAATGCCTGGATACAAAACTCAGAACAACAAATATCTGCATGTAAGCCATTCAACATTCACTGAATTTTTGTAACCATACAAGCAAACAAAATTCATAGAACTGAAAAATGCTGCAAACTGTAACAGAAACAACAACATTCACAACAACAACAATAACAACAACATCTCTATGGGATCTGCAAGCATCAACCGACCCTGAGCCAAAGCTGTGCGATATTTGAACCGAAATCTGTTCTTGCGCCATACTCCAACTGTTGAGGAGAAAATACAATAGATTGTGTGTTGTTTTTCAAGTAGGTTGGGATTGCGTGAAAATGCATGGCTGGGTAACTAACACAGATGGTGTCATAACAGATACAGATATTCCTTTTCATGGCCCAATACTTAAATGTTTGTAAAGGCAACAACTTAAAATGTGGAAGCAAGATTAAAGGTTTTTGTGCAGTGCCTATCCCAGCAATAAGACCCACCTGCCTATTAAGTTTCAAGGTAATACTCTTATTGTTTTAAAGTGAGCTCTACCCACCTATAAAGTTTAAAGTTGATACCTCATTTATCAGATGGACAACCAGAAAGCAGTTTACCCTCCTTACAACTTAGTTGTGGTATAATAAGGAACTTCCTGTATCTGTTAGGACTTTAAATAAAAAACATGGCTGACAATGAACAAAACGACACATGAACAATGAAATGTAGAAAATAATGAATATGAAAATATCTAGACATTTCACAAACCAACACCTGAAATCATGAAAGGACAGAATAACGAGTTGCGATTTTTTGTTTGACCATCAACTTTCAAAATTGCAATAACTAATTTAATTGTTGGTTTGTGAAACAGACAAATGACCATGTACACAGAACATTGTGAGTTATCTTAGCTTATCTTAGATCGTTTTATTTTATATTACTATTTTACTTGGATTTTTATGAAAACACTTAAAGGGACTGTAAACCACGAATGATGAAAAAAGAAAAGTTCTAAAATAATTTTTTTTTTTTACAATTATTAGTTCATATTGATTAAAATATCACAACTGGTATATTACATTACAATGAAAAAAAATCATATTTTCAGTATATTCGGTAATAAAATCTTGCGATGTGAAATCGAAAGTACATTGCGAAAATAGGTGACATAACGATATACACACTATAAATAACGCAAGTAGATTGATCATTTTATATATAAAATATATACAATTCACTACGCATGCACAATTTGCATTCCTGGGTTTACCACCTGACGATGATGATCAATCTACTTGCGTTATTTATAGTTAACTGGTAGTTACCTGGTATGCATACCCAGTAAAAATAAAAAAATAAAGTAAAAATGAAAAAAAAAACTTTTTTCAAGTAATGTTATATACCAGTCGTGATATTTTAATCAATATAAACTAATAATTGTAAAAAAATACAGTATTTTAGAACTTTTCTTTTTTCGTCATTCGTGGTTTACAGTCCCTTTGAATGATTGCACTGCATGTTTACAAAAATATGTGAAAGTTTGTGATATCTTTTGTTATCCAAAAAGGAAAATGAGCTAAGTTTGTTATGGAATGATAAGTGATGTGTAACCCACAAATGCTTTGCATCATTGCAGGTAGAACATACCAAAGAACAACAACGTCATGTCTGTTGACATTGATGATATAGCTATACTTACTGTTATAAAATATCTTCAACAACAATCCGTAATCTAAAGAATGCATGGATGGACAGAAACATGATATTCGAATGGAAACTAGACACAAAATGAGCAATAATGGCTGTACAAAAACATTAATACGAGTCATGAAAATGACATGAGATGAGTGAGCAAGACCGGACAGCCACAAATGAAAATGTGTACAAAAACACATATTTTTATATAATATAAATATTTCAATGAAATCTTTGATGTTTATCACTTCTTTTCTTGTTAAACAAATCAGGCACATTTAACCAATATAATGTTCCATGAAGAAGCTTCTAAGCATAAACCACCAAGAACAAACTTGAGAGCAAAATAGCATTTTTAACATAGCAAAAGAAGAGAGACAATACGATTTTATGGAAACTCAAAGTAATATTTTCTTTGGGAAACAAAAACACAATATAATCCAGGTTTTTTGGAAGTCAGTTTACCAATTAACAGCTGTACACACAAAATTCACACAGCTGTACACGCAAAATTCACAAAAAAATGTGTAGACTAACTGAAATACAGTTTTAATATAAAAAAAAAATTGGTAAATCGTGTTACAAAGTTTTTTCACATCTTTAACAGGCAAAATTAGCAGCTGTTATTGGCCTTTACCCCAACACCAAAATATCATCGCATATTGAAAGCAAGAGGGCTTATCAGACTTTTTTGCAGATATTCTGATGAACCCTCTGACTTTCAGGTACAAAACAATCTAAACCCAAGGAATTCAGGATTGATGAAAGTACTTGAACCTTCTTCTATCAGTATTTGTACTAAAATTGGCCAGTCTGCAATAGCATCGGAAACAATATTCAAGACCGCCAAATTGATGTAACAGCAAAAATGAAGGTGGTTTTTATCTGGACAGTTAGCTTACCAAACACAGCAAGATCAACTTCATTAAATTAAAGCAAAAAATGCTAAAATGCTGAGGCCAGCAGTAATATTGAGCCGCTGTTATTTTCAACTATATCCTAGCAATTCCAGTATATTTGCAACATGAGGAGGAAAGTTGTTTTTTTATATATATTTATGTTGTGTTAAACATTGAACTGATTTCTGGTTATATAAATCTGTTGTACATGTTTAAACAATATGCATATACTTAAAAGGCAAAACTAGTTATTTATAAACAATATATCATTAGTTAAGTTGTATTCAGAATAAAATTGTACACACTTTGTTTATACATGTATAATTTGAGATTATATTATTTGGTGTGTTACACTTTAGATCAAGTAAATACATACTATAAACTTGTTACACTCATTATTCACATAGTTAATATAATATATGAAACATCATTAGCTTATTTATTCACCTATATTCACCTATGAATACAATCAGAATGACGGTACACACTGGAGGTATAGAGCACACACAATTAGCGGCAGACAGACAGACAGATAATTAGTGAGAGAAAAAAGGCAACCATACCTAGTTCTCTGGCTAGAAGACACATTGCATTCTCAATTTGAAACAATAAACAGTAGTAAACTGGGGAAGGGGGGAATTATAGTTTCGAACTCGGTTAAGATACAGTGATACTTTTACACTACTAGTTTATTATAATTTGTATTTTTTACAACTAAAATTTATCACAAACCTACATTACCAATGTACCAATGAATATTTTCTTAAACTTTAAAATGAAGGGAGCTAAGTAAACAATGGCCAAAGAGAGTTAACTCAGTAAGTGAACAAAGGGAGAAAAGTGGGCAGTGACTTCTTTTGTGAGAAACACAACAGAAAGTCAATCACTAGATGAAGGAATTCACAATTTAAATCCTTGTGATCTGAATAAATAACAAGATTGCGTCTGCAGCAAGATTGCGTCTGCAGCAAGAATGCGTCTGCAGCAAGAACTTTTTTGCAAATTCAATAAATATCTCAATACGAGAACCAGTAACAAATCAAACAGTGCAGAAGGATTTAGACAGCAACCAGCCAGACATTGGCGATAGCTTACCTCTGCATGGGTCATTCTTGACTAGAAACTCGTCCAATGCCATCCACCCGCCGCCCACACGCACCATGACCGTGCTGCGAAGGATTCGCACAAGACGCAGCTTCTGGGAGTCACCGAACTGGAAACAAACACAGATTGGCCAATGAGTCACCTTGAAAGTACATCAGACTCGCCAATGAAAGTCTGGGCCCATTTTCACGATGATCCTATCAAAATCCCTTTAATTCATAAAATGCTCCGGCTATTGTGTGTTAATTTTCTTTTTACATTGATATGTTTAAATCATATATTATTAAAATGGCTTTTTTTATAACTATTAGAGCAGAAAACATGGGATTTTTTATTAAATATTTTATCTGAAATGTTCACTTAAGTACAAGACAACAAAAAAATCTATTATGCACTCAGGTGAGTACTGAAGCTAAATTTCTTATATATTCCTCGTTCTGATTCAAACATAAGATTTCCCCTGATATGTATTTTGGTTGCACTGTAAACCATATTTAAATCCTTCAATGTGTATTGTTTGTATGTTTCTTGGGACTATTCACCGTTTTCAGCAGTGTTTCCTTCTTTTTTCACAGTGGTCGGTAAACCTTTGTCAATCTTTTGATTGCAATACCACTGGTACTTACCCGGTATTTGCCTTCCCCAATCTTGTGGATGCGGTACTGCTTGACGCACGTGCACTTGTGGACCTGACGCTTCACTTCATCATTAATCATCTCAGAGTCATTCACCGGCTCAGGCTGCAATGCATCAAGGTTACACAACACTCAAACACTGACATTGGTAATGAAACAATAAATATGAACTTAGATCACCAAAATAATGTTTATATCACAATAATTATTAAAGCTTATCAGAAATAAAAACATAATGCATACTCATACTTAACATACCATACATAAACAATGACAACACAATAAAAGACAAACAACACAAAATGATTGAACAATTACCAATGTTTACTTTGAAATTAAAAGTGACCACTTTACAAAATAAACAATGCAGACATATGGACCCTAATTAAAAATGATGACAACATATTTGATTCATTTTTAATCACACACGATTGGTTAAGTGATGTTAATTGATTGCAAAAATTGCAATATATAAACACATTATCTGAAAGTTAAAGTGCATTTTAGGTGCATTCACAAACTACATGTATTGAGTTAGGTGCAAACATTAACATTACAACATACATGTATTAAGATATCTAACTCTACAGCTATAGATCAAAATTCAATGCACAATTATGTATCAAAAAAAGGAGATAAGCAGGGCCAGCAAAATATAACATTTTGAAGAACAAAGCTTTCTATAGTCACTGAAAATTGCACGCCCGAGAAATGAATTGTATGTCTTCGGCAGTTCAAATAATTGATATGACAAAAATCTGAAAAGAATATGTTCAACCACCATTTTGTATTTACCATAATCATTTTTGTGTGCAAATAAAATGCTTTTTTTTAAAGCAAAAAAGATAAACAACAAAATGTACACAAGCAGTATCAGAAAAGGCAAGGTGGGACAGGAAAAGGAGAAAAAGGCGGAAAAAGTATGTGAGTCCTATTCTGAAAAAACGGGGTTTAATGCATGTGCGTAAAGTGTCGTCCCAGATTAGCCTGTGCAGTCTGCACAGGCTAATCAGGAATGATACTTTCCACCTTAACAAGATTTTCGTCAAGAAGTCTTCCTTTAAACGAAAAATACAATAAAAGCATAAAGTGACATCCCTGATTATCCTGTGCAAACTGCACAGGCTAATCTGGGATGAAACTTTACACACATGCATTTAACCCTGTTTTCACAATGCGCAACTCATTTATATCTCATGTACACAGGACTTAATTCATCTACGTTAATTCATTCGCAATTACATGAAGCTTTTGTATTTTGTACCAGAAACAATTGTTGGCTATCATGAAGATAGGTCTATATTTAAACACTACGACCCATAACATGCAGAACTGTACAAATGCAACCACTACTAATTCAACATACAATTATTAACAGTCAATACTAAGGCTAACTACCTAATATGGCCTCATGGATTTAACTGACCCTCTAAATTCAATAAATTTGATGTTAACAGTAAATGTTTATGACAACAATCAATGTGGAATGAATTGACGATTAATTAACAACAATTAAAGAACAAATTTGGATCAGTACAACAACAACACATTTGAACTGTGCAAATCAATGTAACACTTATGAAAGAAAATTCTAGACTGTTATGACTTGGAAAAATTTTATTAAAAAAAGATTTTTCACCAAAAATACTATCATCCTATTGCTGACAGTCAAACCTGACATCATTGATCAGAAATTGTATACAATTTAATTTCTGTGTGAGCGTCATACTGAGTGAAGAATTACTGAAGTTTATATTGCAGATGAGATAAAAAAGGGGATGTGCAAAACAAGAAAAATGAAGTACAAACATGCAACATGGGCTGCAGGATGGCTGGCCGATACATGCAAGACTATGTCGGATATTGGGAAGAAGCAAAGGATTTTGTGACACACTCTCAAAAGATTTTTTTTTCTTTTTTTTTTCTCTGTAGGTTGCTTAGGCAACACAAGTTGTGCAATCATGAAATTGTTACCTGTTTACTAGAAGCGCCTTTAGTCGTCTGTGGAAAAAGATGGCATTTCTTATATTGGTCGCACACCTTTAACTTAAAAGTGTTTAAAGTAATGCATTTGGGTGAGGTCACAAATACAAGGTAATGAGTGTAAAATGAATTAATTTGCAATAAAAGAAGGCAAACTTAATGGCATATTATAGAATTTTGTAATAAAAATATCAACTATACCAATGAACGTTCTTGTTATTTCAACTTCATTTTTCAGCTTAATTATAAATAATTAAAAAAATGTTTGCAATCAGAAAACTAGAGCTTTGTCACAGACGTGTCGAATACCCCCATATGCCGCATTGACACAGAATATTTTGCATGTTGTCTTCACAAACAAGAGGCCAATGAGGGCCTGAATCGCTCTACTACAGAAAAGAATGTGGTAACAGAAAACAGAATAAGAACAGAAGTTTCATCCTTTCCTGTTTCTTCTTTTCTTTTCGAGATTATTTCAGTGACAAATTTAATTAGCAGACTATCATAAAAATAGAAATTCTTTTGTGTCTTACATCTGTATGCGTACACATCTATGTGCAGATCTGCTGCAGAAAAAAATATCAGAAGAAAATGTCAAAATCTCTTTCTGTGTCATGTAGCAGACAATTTTTAACAAGAGATGTGTTCGTCAGAAACAAAATGCCCCCTACTGCGCCGCTTTGAAATACAATTGCTATTTATCATTTGGCAGGTATAGAAAATTATCTCCCTTTAAAGCTTATTACTTCCCTTGGATTTTATTTTTTGACCTTTGACCTTGAAGGATGACCTTGACCTCTCAGCACTCAAAATGTGCAGCTCCATGAGATACACATGCATGCCAAACATCAAGTTGCTATCTTCTATATTGCAAAAGTTATGGCCAATGTTAAAGTTTTCGGACAGATGGGGGGGGGAGTGTCAGAAATGACCAAGGCAGACATCGATGACTACCAAGGCCTGTGGTTTAATCAAAGAGATCATAGCCACAGTTCATCATTTATCTATGGACATAATCCACAGTTAAGTAATGAAATCTACCATTCACAAATTAGTACAGGAATAAAATAATAGTTATATAATTTAAAAAAAATGACAAATCAATCATTTAAGTCATAAATAAACAAAATACAAAATCTGTACAGTTACTGTGAAAAGAACTTAAATTCTTGGTAAGGAAATATATAATATGAGATTTATAATTATATGAATTACTTCCCTTTAAAAAAAATGTTCTTTAACAAATCTCTATTTTTAGTAGCAAATAATTATAAAGATATACAGATTCACAGGTAACCTTAAAGTACCTTAGATACTTGTATGCCCAAAAGTATCATTGTGTGCTTAGCTTGACCATTAAATGTCATTTTCATTATGCTTCAGTTGTATGGTTTCATATATAAAATTTCAATATATTTTTTGGCAGGTTTAGAAATTATGTCCCTTTTAAAACAAATTACTTTCATTGATTTTGTTTTTTGACCTTTGACCTTAAAGGATGACCCTGACCTTGAACTTTTACCACTCAAAATGTGCGGCTTCATGAGATACACATGCATACCAAATATCAAGTTGCTATCTTCAATATTGCAAAAGTTATGACCAACGTTAAAGTTTTCGGATGGACACACAGACGGACGGACAGACGGACTGACAGACGTACTGACAGTTCAACTGCTATATGCCACCCTACCGGGGGCATGAAAAGTAATGAAGTAAAAAAACAAAACACTGATCGTTTGAAAGGTGATAGGGAATCAATCCGACCAAAGATATGGACTTAATTGTGTAAATGAGGTAAAAGTGCAAATGGCTCCTTTTTAATTATTAATTTTCAACTCATCTCCATTATCAATAGGGCTGAAGCCCTTGATAGTATGAACAATCTGAGTAAGTTTTAAATAAACAGACCCAAAATGGGAAATTTATCGCATAAACAAGAAGAAACGTAAAATTTTAACTTCAAATGGCTCCTTTTCTACAATAAGTTGGACAAATTTTCTTCACTCTCAATGGCGTTCTGGCCCTTGATGATATAAAACATCCTTTGAAGTTTCAAAACAATAGAACTTTATATGTAAACAAAACATTCTAACAAACGAAGGATGGACGCACGACGACTACAGCTATAAACACTGTGCAAGTTTAGAAAGAATAAGATGAAACTGTGTACTTAATCGCGCAAACAAGGAAAATTTTCTCAAATTCAAGGGGAGATTATTGTGTACTTATTTCTCCGATACTGCTCATATTCAATAGGGTTCAAGTCCTCATTGATATAAAGATACTGTGCAAATTTGGAAATAATTGGATGAAAACTGTGGAAAACTACTTGAATTAGAGAGCGGACAACATGCTGAATGTTTAAAACGTACTAAGTGACCCCCTGACCTAGTTTTTGACCCGGCATAACCCATATTCAAACTAAGACATCATCTACATACAACTTCTGACCAAGTTTGGTGAAGATCGGATGAAAACAGCTTGAGTTAGAGAGCGGACAACCAATACGGACCGACAGACCGACCGAAAGACAGACAGACAGACAAGCGCACTCCTATATACCCCCCTAAACTTCGTTTGTGGGGGTATAATAACAGTTAGAAATTGTTAAATCTGTGAAGAGATGTTATTAGATTCATCTGAACAGTACACATAAGTCAAGTAAAGAAATTATACGACAGGGGACTTCCAGCCAAGCGATTGCTTAATCAATGAGCAAACATGGTACAACTACATGATACGCAATAAACAAACAGGACAATAAACAGCGATTCACAGTGCTTGATCATTTACTGGCAAAGTCAGCCAACAAAATACACTGAGTAATGGACATAACACTGAGTAACATGCTTCATTGTGTAACAATTTGGGTCATGCAATGTCAGAAGTACATGGATTCAAGTTATTTTTTCATACCTTAAAGGAAACAAGTGAACCCTGACTATCATTGAACGCTCACCTGACAAACTGTAGCTTAAGGACTTATAGATGATGCTACATACCATATGAGAAAGCCTTGGGCTTCGCGGTTTCAGACAAGAAGATTTTTAAAGTCATTCCCAATAAAAGTCTACGAAAAAAATGATGAACCGCAGGGCTTGGCCAATTTTGACCCAAGGGGCATAATTTGAACAAAGTTTGTAGAAGACCACAGTAAGATGCTTCATACCAAATATTAAACCACTGGGCCTTGCGGTTTCAGAGATGATTTTTTAAGTTTTCATTTTATTTATAAATATTTTATGGGTTTTTGACCCAGGGATCTAATGAATCAACAAACCGGGACCATAAGAAAAAATTTCATAGAGGACCATGCAAGGAATATTCATGAGAAGTTTCATAAAACCCTGCCCAGCTGTTCAGGACTAGATGACGTTTGAAGAAATGGTTGACACACAAACACATGGATAGACAACGGACATCAAGGTATCCAAATAGTTCACCATGAGCACATTATGCTGAGGTGAGCTCAAAATGCTTATTAAGTACATATGTCATAACAGTTAGTAACCGGTTGGACTATTTTCTCTGTTAAAAAAGGAGTCCATGGATGAAAATGATGTTTAGCAACAATAACAATGCAAGCACTTAAACGATCTAAGAAGCTTTATCAAAATATCAGGATGTTAAAATTACAGTCATTTAATACAATCACCATATTATAAAATGTTCATATATATGTGCTTGACCTTGTTATTAAAGCTGAAACAACACTTGCATACCACAAATTGTTGTTTAATTGTGGCCCTAAGGTGGCCATAAAGCTTAGAACAATTTAATATTTTATCTATTACAATATTTATTTTTTTTATGAAAAAACATGATATTGCTAAATTAACTTGTTTCTTTTTTAAATAAATATTATTTAAGACAGTAAACAAAACCAAGAAATAAGTTTTTAGACTTTAATTAAAGTAGATGTCAACATTTCATAGTATGAACGGGTCCACTTTACTAAACCACAGCAATGTTCCATTGAAACATTTGACGATACTTACATCTCTGTTGGGTCGCAGTGCGGACACGAATTCCTTGTAGTCAATATAGCCATCTCCGTCTCTGTCAAATATATTCGCAACGGCCTCCATTTCCATCGGAGTAGTCTGGAAGCCTGCAGGAAGAACAGTCATTAATAAACTGGAGATAATATGCTAAACTACTACAACAACTTTATCTTATCAATATTTTAGTGGGAACAAATCCATTAATGAGCAATAACTTCAATAACTTTTAAAGAAACTGTAGATTGTTTCACTATTTACTGTCAAATAATGTATATTGTTTTTAACACGATCATACAAATATACGAGTCACGCATGTGCATTAAGTATCGTACCAGATTAGCCTGTTTCCGCTGTTATGGAATTTTTTGTTTAAAGGAGTCACTTCTATACCAAAATCCAGACTAAGAAGAAAGTGCCGCGTCTTATGCTGAGCTCATGATTGGGAAATTAGTGTGTGTGATTTGGTGGATAGTTTTACATTGATAACTTTATATTTTGGTCAAATCAGCAATTACCATCTTACAATATTGTAAATATTAGAAAATTTGGAATCATGCCCTATACTTACGTGACGCAATTATTCCGTCAATAAATTCCCTTCGCGTGACCTTTCCGTCCTTGTCGCGGTCTTGGCGACGGAAGAAATCCATAATGCGCGACTTGTTGTGATGCATCCATGTCAGGTAGCGTTTACGCCAGTCATCGAATTTGAAATTCTTCATGCGTTCCAGCTATAAAACCAAAAAAAAACAGGCTTAAATTGATGTTTGAAAATGATTTAGAAACTTTAACCCTTTGAGCGCTGGAACCGGATTTTGAAGGCCTTTGCAAACAGTTTGGATCCAGATGAGACGCCACTGAACGTGGTGTCTCATCAGGATCCAAACTGTTTGCTATTCTGATAGTATTCTTTGAAAAAAAAATCAAAGAAAATGCTAATTTTAGAAATTTAGCAGACAACATTTTAGCGGACGATAAATTTCCCAGCATGCAAAGGGTTAAACAGGTATGTGAAATTTCAGTCATTTTTTAGCATTTGTTAATTCTATGAAATAATTCCAACCACCTGCTGGGATGACAAAAATAAAATGTCTGTATTGTCCGTGTTGACAAAGAGCATGTACAGAAAGCGAAAAATTGACAAAATTTTGTATACAATAGCTTTATGGGCAAGTTCCAAAAAGTTTTTTTAAATTGAAAAGTAAGCCAAAATATGATTTCAATTTTATTTCAATTGAATTGAATATTTGGACACAGAGATGGATTTGTTTTTTAACATGGAAATAAAATATCTTAAACATATCTTAATTTAAGAGTGACTTGAGTCGCTTAATAAATATAGGCCCTGGTCACCTAAATGAATCAACAGTTCAACGCACAACTGTTGTATCTACTTCCCATTTCCATTTTAAATACAACAGTTTCACGTCCACCCCTCGATGATTACGTACCTCATTGAGGTAGTCAAGGGCCTCCTGCAGACGGCGCTGTCTCTCGTAGGCCGAGAACCAGACCTGGCGCCACTTGATGTTCAGCGCGCCGACACGCGGGTTCTTGTAGTTAGACTCTGGTGTGCGCCGACCATCGTCAGTTACACTGCGCCTTACAAAGGAAATGGAAAAAATTAATATCCCATCAATATTGTGGTTTAATATGGCATAAAGAAGTACATTTATAATTTAATGACTAAAATTACTGTAAATGCACAACAGATTAAAAGTGTTTTATTTTTATATCCTGAATGCACCCAATAAATGTTTACCTCTAATCTCTAATACAAAAGTAAATCAATATTGGAATACAATTCCACTAATCTTTAAGTTTCTCATGCTATATTCTAGGTTTTTGTTTACTTATCTTCATCACACATCATAAAAAGTGGCACTAAACTAATTTTAATTGATCAGATGCATATTGTCAATTAAGAATGTGTTTCCAAATTATTAGATTTTTATTTTATGATAACAATAGCACATGGTTGCATAATTCAATCAATTTAATTTGAGCCCTGCTCTAAGAAAACCAGACTTAATGAATGTGCATAAAATATCGTCCCAGATAGCCTCTGCAGTTTATACAGTCTAATCTGGAACGACACTTTCTGCCTAGACTGTATTTACGTTTTGAAGAGACTTCCTTTAAAGGAAAAAATTTAATAATAGCAGAAAGTGGCATCCCTGAATCGCCTGTGCAGACTTAACAGGCTAATATGAAATGACATTTTATGCATATTCAATAGCGTGGCTAATACTATTCATTAGACAAACTTTAAACAACATTAAAGTAATGAAAACTTTTCAGTGACTGGTAAATATTTGTCTGTCAACTTCAATTCACTCTTCCCTAAGTAGCATTGCCCGTACCTTGAAGGGCCATACTTCACAGGTGTGGGCGTACGTCTGCCCGACAGCCCCTTGTACAGGGGTATCTGGGATGCAGACTCCCCAGCAACAGAAGATGTGCGTTGACGACGGTCTGCCTTTGTGACCTGTTCTATCTCCGGCTGTTTGGTCGACATGTCATTCTGGAATTCCTGCAGACGACACGGAACCATTAGTTGCATTGTTTTTTTATGCCTTTGTGAGAAAAAGATTCAACAATAACAACAAACGCGTGCTTTTCACGAGCTTAATTGCATTGAAATACAAAAACCGTTATATCCATTGGTTTATTTTTTTTTTTAAACTGATCATTCTGTTTTGCACGAGGCAGAAACAACAAAATCAAAGACCACTCTCAAACCTGATGATCAGTTAGAAGCTTGTGGATAACGTCCAGGTCATCTGGTATGGGGTCGGCGTTCTCGTTAAAGAGTCTCGTCTCCGCTCCGTTGAGCCACGCTATGAGCTCTTCCAACAGCTGGTTGTTACGGCGCAGAAGTGCGAGGCCGTTACGTAGCCGGTCACCTCGTTGCTTGCTCCAGTTGCTCACCTATGGAATGGATATACAGGCCATTATATGCAGAACTTGGTTTTTAAATTAATTGCGATCTGGAAAACGTGCTTAATGCATGTGTGTAGTGTTATCCCAGATTAGCCTGTGGAGCCTGCACAGACTAATCAGGGAAGACACTTTCTGCATAAACAGGATTTTTGCTAAAAAAAATAACAATTTGTTCATAAAAGCAGAAAATGTTGTCCCTGATCAGCCTGTATAGGCTCATCTGGGACAACATTTTATGCACATGCTACATACCTCCTCCCAGCGTGACCGCAGCACTGACAGCCAGTGTTTCAGCGTGGAGAGGGCGTCGGGGTTGCAGCGTTTCATGATGTCCTGCCCGATGTTCAGGGTCTCCCTCAGCACGCCCTCCTGCCTCAGGAACTCCTCCTCGAAGGCCTTGTGCTCCTCGATTTGCTTCATGATCTCACCTTCGTCATCTGGCAGCGGTCCCTTGTAGCGTAGTTGGCGCTCCGCAGATGCCAGCCATGCGATCAGACCCTGCGCTTTCTTGTGGAACTCTTCAGCCTGATTAATTAATTTTTTCTTTACATTTCCATTTTTAATTAAAAAATTATTTAGAACACTTCAGCCTGATAACTCACAGTCTGTTCAGGTTTTATGTTGTTTGCTGCTCATTAGAATCTTAAAGTTGGAAATGAAGCCTTAAAACTTGAAACTAGTAAGAAAGGTCTTTAATTTAATTTGATTATCTTAGGGACTACAAACGCCTGAAAATGCGTATCTGAGCGGGAATGGTTTAAGGATTTCTTAATCAATATTTGTAATTTAAAAAAATCTTATTTTCACTTGACAAAAATCATTCCACTCACCAGTCGCTGAGCCTGTTCGAGCCTCTCCTGCTTGTTAACGGACAGCTTACACACGCGGTCCCACGTGGTGGCGAGCTCGATCAACTGGGCCTGCTGCTGGGACGTGTCCTCCTCAGATTTCTCCAGCATCTCCTTGGCGCGCTTGCGCACAAACTGAACATTGTTGGACCGTGCACCTAACTCTTGCTGGAAGGCCTGTAGTAGACAGAAATAAAGTATTGCAATTGTGTCTTGTGAATTTGTCGGGGGTTTAGTGTGAAACTGTTGCATCTTCTACACATTTCAATTAAAGAGACAATAGTTTTCGCGCTCAACCCTGGATTTGTAAATAGAACAGTAAGCACAGAATTAATTCTCTGAGCATGGAACAATAACATATTTATATTATGCTTCAACCCTTTTCCCTCTCAGAATCAAACTGAAAAAGGCTATATGCAAACAGAATAAAACCTGAACAGACTGCGAGTTACTTGCAGTCTGTTCAGGTTTTATGCTGTTTGCTGCTCATCAGTATCTTAGGGTTGGAAATGAAGCCTTTTAAACTTGAATTAAAGAAAGGTCTGAGCAGTAAAGGGGTAAACCCCCTTCCCACATACCTTGTGTTCCTCTACGAGGTTATTGACCGTGTCGATGTCTCCGTGTACCATCTGGTCCTCTCCCAGTCCTGGCTCCACCTTGGCCAGCCAGTCCAGCAAGGCCTGGAGGGCGTCACTGAACTGACCGGAGAACAGCAGGGCCTCCTCCAGCTTACGTTGCCTAGCAACAAGACAGCAAGTGCATCATGGAACTGACCCACGAAAAACAAGAGCACCGCCTAGCGGGTGCAGACCGCTCATCTATTTGTCAAAGTATGAATCAAATCTGATCATAAATAAAGAAGTTATGGCAATTTTAGCTAAAATGTGGGGGTGTGGTCATTTATTACATTATCTTTTAAAAATGAAAAAAAAAAAAAAAAAAAAAAAAAAAAAAAAAAAAAAAAAAAAAAAATAAAAAAAAAAAAAAAAAAAAAAAAAAAAAAAAAAAAAAAAAAAAAAAAAAAAAAAATGCG
>VMBQ01001226.1:41085-68794 GCA_007657795.1 Dreissena rostriformis
CCCCTTATCTGAAGCTCAGCAAACATACTTATACATAAAACATACCTGTCCACAGATTTCCCACACACGTTGTTCCACCGATGTTTCAAGTCAGTCAGCATCCTGTCAAGGACTGGTACGTCCTGCTCTGGGGATCGCTCCTTCAGTGAGCGGCCGGTGCGGTTCACGTTGTCATAGACCGGCTGCTTCGAGCCCAGGCTCTTCTGGAACTCCTGAACGGGGCAATGTGCAAAGATTTGTGAAATGTCTTGTGAGATGTGGCCTGCATTATGAAATGCTTGTGGAATATAAGTAAATTGTGATTACCAAATTGCCTCAGTATTCCAAATAAACAAACAAAGAGTATTCATCAAGAACCAAGTTTTTAACACAGAGCCAACGCATATTGACACAAGTGAAAAGAATATTATCAATACAAGTCTTGAACAATTGATTTCAAACATGTGTTTGAGCCAAAAAACCAACAACACACAAAAGTGTGAAAACAATCACTATGACCATAAAAAACACAAAATAAAATTTTACAATTGATTTGCATAACATACAGTAAAATCACCTCCCCCCTCACCCCCCAAAAAAGTTAATTCGATCCAACACCATGTTTTGAGAGAAATTATCTAAAGAGCAAAACCACTATGTGGTGACAAAAAAGAGAGTGCAGGTTATATCTAAGTTACACATATGGCTGAAAAATGACCAAACAATAATGAAATTGCAAACAGTACGTTTGTACCTTGTGTTTGGCTATCATGTCCTTGATCTTGATGGGGTCATTTCCGATGGACTGACCATTGGTCAGTGCCTCCTCTGCATCGCTCAGCCAGCCATTAAGGTCTCCCAGCATATCACTGAACTGTAAATGGTGAAAATACAGGGGTCAATATGTGGAATTATTAACGTCATAAAATAGAGGTCACAGGGGTCATAACTGGGAGTACCTGAGGTTATGAAAAAAGGGGTTACAAGTCAAGTGCAAAGTAGAACTTCTTCAGTCGTTAATCAGAAACTGTTTGTTTTCTATTTTTTGAAACGATAGTTAAGTTAGTAATATGCAATTTTAAATCTAGCTTGGGATTGAATTTGGGGGTTGTTAGGTCAGGGTCACCAATACTTTTCTACCTGTTTAGCCTCCTTGTAGCCGCGTTCAAGATGTCGTGTTCTTTCAGCACTGCGTGATACAATTTTCTCCCAGCGCTGTTGTACGCTCGACAGAAGGTTTTTGATGATTATCACGTCCGGTTTCTGGCTGAAGTACTTTAGGTGGGTACCGTTCTTGTCCAGTTTGATCATCTGGTCCCGGTGAGTGGCAATGTCTTGCTGCAAAGTCTGAAACATTGGAAAAAAGATGGTGTTGAGACTTCTACAGATGGAATCAGCAGTATCTCCAAAAGTATAATATTTCATAGTGATGCCAATGAATATCCAGATATCTGAATATCCAGATGTTTGTTTTGGGCAGCAATGCTAAAATTATTTAACGAGGCAACACTGCACTCCTTATAAAACTGTTACTGACTAAAATCATCATTTCATTTTTATAAGCATTTTGATGTTATTTCATAGCTTTCAGTAATCAGACATTATTCCATTGTTTGCAGCAATCTGACATGATTTTGTTATAAGCATTCTGACATAAATCTCCATTCTTCCCTACCTTGTGTTGCATGATCTGCTCAGACACATGCGGTATGACGCGGCTCACGGCGGACATGTTGTTGATTGTATTCTCTGCCTCAAGCAACCAGGACGTGAACTCGCTCAGGTCGCCATGGAAATTGTTGGCCTGGTTGACAGCCTGCTCCAACTTGTCCTGAATTGAGTAAAAGTATGAGAATTATAGGGTTAACAGTGGTCGTCAGAAGAGCCAGTACTAAACTAGAGCTTTGTGAGTTAAAAACAGTTGCCTACCTGGACAAAAACTATTTTGCTTCTTCGACATAAACTATTTTTTTTATTTAAAACAAGGCTTGTCACCATAGGATGACAAATGCCCTCTTTTTCCACATTTTTTAAACCTAAATGCAAAGTGTTTTTCCACATTTTTCAAAACCTAAACGCAAAGTGTGGCGGATTTCAGCGGACAGACGGACAGTGCGATCACTATATGCCCACCTTCGGGGGCATAAAAAGGATTAAACTGAATATCTTACTCAGATTTCAAACATGCTATTCTTAAGACTTAACATTCAGACACTAAAATTTAATTGTTAAGCATCTAAAAGCATAATTGAACACAATTGAATCTGGTATGTAACCTTGCGGTCCACTGATCGTGTCTTCACATGCTCCCAGGTGGCATGTAACCTCTGCAGGTTCTGTTTGATGGTGCCAGAAGCTGGGTCCATGCTCTTGGCTATGAGCCTGGCACCATCCTGCTGTAACCTAGCAACCGCCGGCTCCATGTCCTGCAGCTCATTGTGCACCTCCTGTTTGAGGAAACAGAGAACCAGAATTATTACCAGTACAAGGATGAGGTTCAGAAAAGCGTGGTTTCTAAATACCGGTAAGGGCAAAAATTAATGAAATATTTTCACTGCAATGACTTATCTAAATTTATGAGGAAAGCATACTGTTTGTTTGAAGATTAAGTGCCGCCTAATTAAAATGCTAAGTTTGACTTAAAAAAAAAGAGGATCTATTAAGCATAAAAAAGTTAAGTGCAAAACGCTTGCAGTTTAACTAAGATATTAGTTTGGAAAGTGATATAAACATAGTATTAAGAGGAGAACTTTTTAAAATGCAAAGGAATACCCAATTTATTTTACATAATTTCAATGCCACAGCATCTGGTACATTGGAAGACATAAGAAGGTTAGTATATCCCTCCACCATCATTTATGACAACAATTAGTTAACCATTCAACTGGTGTTATGGTGTTTTTTCTAAACACAATCTCTATATTATTCATGTTAGTTGAGATTTAAATTGAGAGTCAATAAGAAATTCACAATAATAGTTAAGGAATACCTATTTTCTCCTTAGGATTATATAATTCACATGTTAAAGTAATACTAAAGTTCAATATTTTAAATAGTGTTAATGATTTATAGTTTGTTTGTATGCTATTAATAATTCAATAATTCATAGACAGCAGATTGTACATATATGGTTTATTTTAAGGCTGGTACATATAGCAGATGTGTTCGTTTGGTTTGAGTACAGCTGAAATTTGTTTTCTCGAACGCGGTTAAGTCAAAATACTCATGTGTCAAAGTCGCAATTGAATGTCAGTAGACGTCGAGATAACAATGTTCAGCTGTATTTTGTACAGGAATGCATTACCGGTATGAAAGATCGAGTGTAGACAAAAGAAATATGAAAGTGTTGGTTTTTACAGAATGTACTTTGGTTTGTTACTTGTTTGTTTTTTAATAGACTGCAAGTATTAGCTGAAAAAGCTTGTGAAATCAATGATGCATTACTGTAAAACTCATAAGTAATACATGTTCTTCAATTAAATTGGTATTCTTAATTTTCTAGTTCAACCAAATACAACACACTCTTTTCATCCAACAACCTCACTTGTTACCCTTAAAACACACCAATCCAACCAACAAACAAAATATAACACTCACTCAACACTTAAAGAAAAACGGTCCCAGTCATTACACTTCAGTTAAATTTACTAGAATTAATATATTATACATGTCCTAAATAAAAAAAAATCTGCACAACTCAAACATAAACAAATACATATACATTCTCTTTAAAAGATTTTTGTTTGTGATTTAATGAAATCAACTTTTTCATTAATTTTTCAAACTAATGCCATTACCAACATTGCACTCAACTACATTAGACCAAAGTCTAACCCCTATAACCCAAGATCACCAATATCTAACCCCTACAATTAAAACCGAAACAGAGCGCTGAAAGCGACAGGGTTGCAAAGGTCAGAGAAGTACATTTTTCATATATGAAGTGCAGTGCTCTGCAGTTAGGCATTATTTCCATAGCATCACACACATATGAGACCTGTCACACGAAAATGTGCCTTATGCCATATGCGGCCAGCATAACACCAGAGCAGCCTGCACAATCGCATAGTCTCGTCAAGACCTATGCTCTCAAATATCAGGTCCAGCAAGGTTTCATGGTTGCATTAGCAGACAAGGTAGCTCCTGACCAGCCTGCGCGAATGGAGCTATACTGGCCGCACATGGCTTAAGACCAATTTTCGCATGATGCTGCTCATAAAGCACACAGTGGTCTTCGTATCCTTACCAGCCAGTTAGACCACATCTCTGTATACGAGAGGGGTCGACCTACTTGCGCATAAACCCGGGACAAACCAGTCATGTCTTGGTCCGACACAGAATGAGATTGCTGTAATGTGCGCGCATCAAGATGAACTCTTAAAACTTGTTTCACTTTTATAGTTAATATTTTACTTCTCTGTGCGAGGACCTATTACTTAAGGATCAGTCAACTATCAACTGTCAGTTGACTCATGGTTATATGTCAAAGTATCCATATATATATATATATATATCATACTGGCTTTTGTGTGAAAAGAGCAAATGACACATGTTTTGACAAACAAAATTGCAATAAAAGAAAATGCCATTCTTATTTTTACAAGAAAATATTGAAACCTTAATGTTTATGGCACCTCAAGTGAATATGAGAGATAGGAAAGATATATGGCATAACTAATACTTATTCTCGTTTGAAAAATTAACTTTTGACCTCTGTCAAAACATAATTCTGACCACAAGCGCATAACGCAGGACAGACACTTTCCACCACCAACTCTGAACACATGGAGCTTCATGCCAATAACTATTTAAAGTTCTCAAACTCATAAATGGACGTTCCCAAATCACATTATTGAGGATGCACTACTGGACATTATACACACAAAATGAAGTTTAAATATTTCAAACACTGTTTATGAATGCTTTTTACTAATTGGGGCCGGCATTCACAAACCTCCGTATGGAAAACTAATATGAAATTATTTCAAATAATAAATTCCTTAAAAACAAGCACATGAACATTGCAAAATAATTATTACTGATGCCTTATTAAATGTGGAAAAAAAGGGATTTGACAAAGAAAATAATATGTAAAATTTTGACTAAAATACAATTTTTCTCCAAGGCGCTTTTCCAGTTCAATCAAATAACCGTGTCGTAGCTTTCTGAATTGCCTTGACCTTATCCCATGGAACAAACAACTTTTCACCCGTTAAATACTCACATGTCACGTGCATATTCACATTTTGACAAAGAGTTTCAGGTAACCTAAGTCTGAATCACAATACATAACCCCTTGGATTTAGGTCATTTTTATTTGTTCATGTTCACTGATTTCAACATTAAAACTATTTGTGAAGTCTTAAAAAGTTAATTTCTCTTAAGAAAATACAGCGAGCAACTTGGAAACCGTCGGGTTTGAATTCAAACAGAATAAACATTCAATATAAAGAACGTAAATTCTCTTCAGAAATATTGAACAAGTAACTTGGAATCTGGCAGTGTCTAGATCCCTTATGAATGAACAAGCCAATGGAAGTGTAGGCATGAAGCTCCATGTGGGAAAGGGAACATTGTGCATGCTAGGTATAGCGGGGGTGTTACAGGGCTAGGAGGGCAGAATGGAAGGGCATACCACGTCACTCTGTCAGGATACAAGGTACATATAGTTATTTCTATGTAATATTGTCCATATGCATAGTAATAGACTGATATAGACGGATATATGTAGCTACTATAAAAGACTGATATATGTCACTTTAAATACATGTTTCTGTATATATATGATAACATCAATATTATAATTATAAAATATAGTCAAACTAATTACATAATTAGTACACAATATGTATGAGTATTATTTTATAATGCACACACTATGAAGTTAATGATGGTAAAATGCACAGACAAGCCATGTACTCTGCATATTCAAGAACTAAATATGGCTATTCAAAATCTAGTCTAAATGTATAGAAAATAAATACATTTTCTAATTACAACTGCTGCATATACATGTCATATAAGTGAATATAAAATATATGATAATATTAAGGTTAACCAGATAAAAACCATAATAAAACATGCTAGACATGCACAATTGCTTACAGACATATGAAATTTCTACATGGCAATCAGTTTATCACCAACAGCACGTTTTCCCTTATGACATAAATCTGCACCAAAACTGATAGCCCAGTGATCATTTTTCAATTCTTTTACCCAAAGCATCTTGTATTTAATATACTCTATTCTGGTATCAACATTTCTTGCACTGATCCCATCTGCAAACGCAGACCCAATATTTCAGCTCTCTAACCTATCATTTCTATCCTTTACCCAATATTTCTGCTCCCCAACTGAACATTTCTGCTTCTGAACCCAATTTTTCTGCTCAATAACCCAATATTTCTACTCTGTAACCCAATATTTCTGTTTTGTGACATACTATTAATCTCATTCTCCTGGACATTGTATTTCTGCTGACCCTATATTCTTCATTCTGCTACCTAAACAAATTTTATTTTATTTCTCCCTGACCCCGTAATTTAATAACTGCTGCCTGACCATGAATTCCTGCTCCCTAAATAAATATTTCCCACCCCTGACCTTATACTTTATTAACTGCTCCATTACCTTCATTTCCTGCTCACTGAATTAATATTTATTTCCTAGACCCTTACCACATAATTTATTAACTGCTCCCTGACCCACAATTCCTGACCGGCCACCTACCATGAATCTGTCTAGCTGATCCCTGGCTGTGTCTGGCAGGCCCCCGACCGGTCGAGACGTGATCAACATTCCCTCAATCTGACCAAGCCTCTGAACCATTTTCTCCATGTTGTCTGAGAAGGATTTTGCCTGAAGAATTCAATGGAAAGCTACTGTGACTAAGATCTATACATTCAAAATCTTTGAAGAGAAGCACAAATTTGGGATAACAATTATACAATCTCATCACTGTTTCTTGGGACTGTTTTTTTGAGCATGTGAACAGTACAAAATACATTTCTTAAACATTTGCTATGGCAAGAAATTCCAGTTATGAAATTGAGCCTTTTTCGAATAAACCTATTTAAAAAAAAAAACATGGACAAACTAAGATTTATTTCATTTTTTTTTTTTTTTTTTTTTTTTTTTTTTTTTTTTTTTTTTTTTTTTTTTTTTTTTTTTTTTTTTTTTTTTTTTTTTTTTTTTTTTTTTTTTTTTTTTTTTTTTTTTTTTTTTTTTTTTTTTTTTTTTTTTTTTTTTTTTTTTTTTTTTTTTTTTTTTTTTTTTTTTTTTTTTTTTTTTTTTTTTTTTTTTTTTTTTTTTTTTTTTTTTTTTTTTTTTTTTTTTTTTTTTTTTTTTTTTTTTTTTTTTTTTTTTTTTTTTTTTTTTTTTTTTTTTTTTTTTTTTTTTTTTTTTTTTTTTTTTTTTTTTTTTTTTTTTTTTTTTTTTTTTTTTTTTTTTTTTTTTTTTTTTTTTTTTTTTTTTTTTTTTTTTTTTTTTTTTTTTTTTTTTTTTTTTTTTTTTTTTTTTTTTTTTTTTTTTTTTTTTTTTTTTTTTTTTTTTTTTTTTTTTTTTTTTTTTTTTTTTTTTTTTTTTTTTTTTTTTTTTTTTTTTTTTTTTTTTTTTTTTTTTTTTTTTTTTTTTTTTTTTTTTTTTTTTTTTTTTTTTTTTTTTTTTTTTTTTTTTTTTTTTTTTTTTTTTTTTTTTTTTTTTTTTTTTTTTTTTTTTTTTTTTTTTTTTTTTTTTTTTTTTTTTTTTTTTTTTTTTTTTTTTTTTTTTTTTTTTTTTTTTTTTTTTTTTTTTTTTTTTTTTTTTTTTTTTTTTTTTTTTTTTTTTTTTTTTTTTTTTTTTTTTTTTTTTTTTTTTTTTTTTTTTTTTTTTTTTTTTTTTTTTTTTTTTTTTTTTTTTTTTTTTTTTTTTTTTTTTTTTTTTTTTTTTTTTTTTTTTTTTTTTTTTTTTTTTTTTTTTTTTTTTTTTTTTTTTTTTTTTTTTTTTTTTTTTTTTTTTTTTTTTTTTTTTTTTTTTTTTTTTTTTTTTTTTTTTTTTTTTTTTTTTTTTTTTTTTTTTTTTTTTTTTTTTTTTTTTTTTTTTTTTTTTTTTTTTTTTTTTTTTTTTTTTTTTTTTTTTTTTTTTTTTTTTTTTTTTTTTTTTTTTTTTTTTTTTTTTTTTTTTTTTTTTTTTTTTTTTTTTTTTTTTTTTTTTTTTTTTTTTTTTTTTTTTTTTTTTTTTTTTTTTTTTTTTTTTTTTTTTTTTTTTTTTTTTTTTTTTTTTTTTTTTTTTTTTTTTTTTTTTTTTTTTTTTTTTTTTTTTTTTTTTTTTTTTTTTTTTTTTTTTTTTTTTTTTTTTTTTTTTTTTTTTTTTTTTTTTTTTTTTTTTTTTTTTTTTTTTTTTTTTTTTTTTTTTTTTTTTTTTTTTTTTTTTTTTTTTTTTTTTTTTTTTTTTTTTTTTTTTTTTTTTTTTTTTTTTTTTTTTTTTTTTTTTTTTTTTTTTTTTTTTTTTTTTTTTTTTTTTTTTTTTTTTTTTTTTTTTTTTTTTTTTTTTTTTTTTTTTTTTTTTTTTTTTTTTTTTTTTTTTTTTTTTTTTTTTTTTTTTTTTTTTTTTTTTTTTTTTTTTTTTTTTTTTTTTTTTTTTTTTTTTTTTTTTTTTTTTTTTTTTTTTTTTTTTTTTTTTTTTTTTTTTTTTTTTTTTTTTTTTTTTTTTTTTTTTTTTTTTTTTTTTTTTTTTTTTTTTTTTTTTTTTTTTTTTTTTTTTTTTTTTTTTTTTTTTTTTTTTTTTTTTTTTTTTTTTTTTTTTTTTTTTTTTTTTTTTTTTTTTTTTTTTTTTTTTTTTTTTTTTTTTTTTTTTTTTTTTTTTTTTTTTTTTTTTTTTTTTTTTTTTTTTTTTTTTTTTTTTTTTTTTTTTTTTTTTTTTTTTTTTTTTTTTTTTTTTTTTTTTTTTTTTTTTTTTTTTTTTTTTTTTTTTTTTTTTTTTTTTTTTTTTTTTTTTTTTTTTTTTTTTTTTTTTTTTTTTTTTTTTTTTTTTTTTTTTTTTTTTTTTTTTTTTTTTTTTTTTTTTTTTTTTTTTTTTTTTTTTTTTTTTTTTTTTTTTTTTTTTTTTTTTTTTTTTTTTTTTTTTTTTTTTTTTTTTTTTTTTTTTTTTTTTTTTTTTTTTTTTTTTTTTTTTTTTTTTTTTTTTTTTTTTTTTTTTTTTTTTTTTTTTTTTTTTTTTTTTTTTTTTTTTTTTTTTTTTTTTTTTTTTTTTTTTTTTTTTTTTTTTTTTTTTTTTTTTTTTTTTTTTTTTTTTTTTTTTTTTTTTTTTTTTTTTTTTTTTTTTTTTTTTTTTTTTTTTTTTTTTTTTTTTTTTTTTTTTTTTTTTTTTTTTTTTTTTTTTTTTTTTTTTTTTTTTTTTTTTTTTTTTTTTTTTTTTTTTTTTTTTTTTTTTTTTTTTTTTTTTTTTTTTTTTTTTTTTTTTTTTTTTTTTTTTTTTTTTTTTTTTTTTTTTTTTTTTTTTTTTTTTTTTTTTTTTTTTTTTTTTTTTTTTTTTTTTTTTTTTTTTTTTTTTTTTTTTTTTTTTTTTTTTTTTTTTTTTTTTTTTTTTTTTTTTTTTTTTTTTTTTTTTTTTTTTTTTTTTTTTTTTTTTTTTTTTTTTTTTTTTTTTTTTTTTTTTTTTTTTTTTTTTTTTTTTTTTTTTTTTTTTTTTTTTTTTTTTTTTTTTTTTTTTTTTTTTTTTTTTTTTTTTTTTTTTTTTTTTTTTTTTTTTTTTTTTTTTTTTTTTTTTTTTTTTTTTTTTTTTTTTTTTTTTTTTTTTTTTTTTTTTTTTTTTTTTTTTTTTTTTTTTTTTTTTTTTTTTTTTTTTTTTTTTTTTTTTTTTTTTTTTTTTTTTTTTTTTTTTTTTTTTTTTTTTTTTTTTTTTTTTTTTTTTTTTTTTTTTTTTTTTTTTTTTTTTTTTTTTTTTTTTTTTTTTTTTTTTTTTTTTTTTTTTTTTTTTTTTTTTTTTTTTTTTTTTTTTTTTTTTTTTTTTTTTTTTTTTTTTTTTTTTTTTTTTTTTTTTTTTTTTTTTTTTTTTTTTTTTTTTTTTTTTTTTTTTTTTTTTTTTTTTTTTTTTTTTTTTTTTTTTTTTTTTTTTTTTTTTTTTTTTTTTTTTTTTTTTTTTTTTTTTTTTTTTTTTTTTTTTTTTTTTTTTTTTTTTTTTTTTTTTTTTTTTTTTTTTTTTTTTTTTTTTTTTTTTTTTTTTTTTTTTTTTTTTTTTTTTTTTTTTTTTTTTTTTTTTTTTTTTTTTTTTTTTTTTTTTTTTTTTTTTTTTTTTTTTTTTTTTTTTTTTTTTTTTTTTTTTTTTTTTTTTTTTTTTTTTTTTTTTTTTTTTTTTTTTTTTTTTTTTTTTTTTTTTTTTTTTTTTTTTTTTTTTTTTTTTTTTTTTTTTTTTTTTTTTTTTTTTTTTTTTTTTTTTTTTTTTTTTTTTTTTTTTTTTTTTTTTTTTTTTTTTTTTTTTTTTTTTTTTTTTTTTTTTTTTTTTTTTTTTTTTTTTTTTTTTTTTTTTTTTTTTTTTTTTTTTTTTTTTTTTTTTTTTTTTTTTTTTTTTTTTTTTTTTTTTTTTTTTTTTTTTTTTTTTTTTTTTTTTTTTTTTTTTTTTTTTTTTTTTTTTTTTTTTTTTTTTTTTTTTTTTTTTTTTTTTTTTTTTTTTTTTTTTTTTTTTTTTTTTTTTTTTTTTTTTTTTTTTTTTTTTTTTTTTTTTTTTTTTTTTTTTTTTTTTTTTTTTTTTTTTTTTTTTTTTTTTTTTTTTTTTTTTTTTTTTTTTTTTTTTTTTTTTTTTTTTTTTTTTTTTTTTTTTTTTTTTTTTTTTTTTTTTTTTTTTTTTTTTTTTTTTTTTTTTTTTTTTTTTTTTTTTTTTTTTTTTTTTTTTTTTTTTTTTTTTTTTTTTTTTTTTTTTTTTTTTTTTTTTTTTTTTTTTTTTTTTTTTTTTTTTTTTTTTTTTTTTTTTTTTTTTTTTTTTTTTTTTTTTTTTTTTTTTTTTTTTTTTTTTTTTTTTTTTTTTTTTTTTTTTTTTTTTTTTTTTTTTTTTTTTTTTTTTTTTTTTTTTTTTTTTTTTTTTTTTTTTTTTTTTTTTTTTTTTTTTTTTTTTTTTTTTTTTTTTTTTTTTTTTTTTTTTTTTTTTTTTTTTTTTTTTTTTTTTTTTTTTTTTTTTTTTTTTTTTTTTTTTTTTTTTTTTTTTTTTTTTTTTTTTTTTTTTTTTTTTTTTTTTTTTTTTTTTTTTTTTTTTTTTTTTTTTTTTTTTTTTTTTTTTTTTTTTTTTTTTTTTTTTTTTTTTTTTTTTTTTTTTTTTTTTTTTTTTTTTTTTTTTTTTTTTTTTTTTTTTTTTTTTTTTTTTTTTTTTTTTTTTTTTTTTTTTTTTTTTTTTTTTTTTTTTTTTTTTTTTTTTTTTTTTTTTTTTTTTTTTTTTTTTTTTTTTTTTTTTTTTTTTTTTTTTTTTTTTTTTTTTTTTTTTTTTTTTTTTTTTTTTTTTTTTTTTTTTTTTTTTTTTTTTTTTTTTTTTTTTTTTTTTTTTTTTTTTTTTTTTTTTTTTTTTTTTTTTTTTTTTTTTTTTTTTTTTTTTTTTTTTTTTTTTTTTTTTTTTTTTTTTTTTTTTTTTTTTTTTTTTTTTTTTTTTTTTTTTTTTTTTTTTTTTTTTTTTTTTTTTTTTTTTTTTTTTTTTTTTTTTTTTTTTTTTTTTTTTTTTTTTTTTTTTTTTTTTTTTTTTTTTTTTTTTTTTTTTTTTTTTTTTTTTTTTTTTTTTTTTTTTTTTTTTTTTTTTTTTTTTTTTTTTTTTTTTTTTTTTTTTTTTTTTTTTTTTTTTTTTTTTTTTTTTTTTTTTTTTTTTTTTTTTTTTTTTTTTTTTTTTTTTTTTTTTTTTTTTTTTTTTTTTTTTTTTTTTTTTTTTTTTTTTTTTTTTTTTTTTTTTTTTTTTTTTTTTTTTTTTTTTTTTTTTTTTTTTTTTTTTTTTTTTTTTTTTTTTTTTTTTTTTTTTTTTTTTTTTTTTTTTTTTTTTTTTTTTTTTTTTTTTTTTTTTTTTTTTTTTTTTTTTTTTTTTTTTTTTTTTTTTTTTTTTTTTTTTTTTTTTTTTTTTTTTTTTTTTTTTTTTTTTTTTTTTTTTTTTTTTTTTTTTTTTTTTTTTTTTTTTTTTTTTTTTTTTTTTTTTTTTTTTTTTTTTTTTTTTTTTTTTTTTTTTTTTTTTTTTTTTTTTTTTTTTTTTTTTTTTTTTTTTTTTTTTTTTTTTTTTTTTTTTTTTTTTTTTTTTTTTTTTTTTTTTTTTTTTTTTTTTTTTTTTTTTTTTTTTTTTTTTTTTTTTTTTTTTTTTTTTTTTTTTTTTTTTTTTTTTTTTTTTTTTTTTTTTTTTTTTTTTTTTTTTTTTTTTTTTTTTTTTTTTTTTTTTTTTTTTTTTTTTTTTTTTTTTTTTTTTTTTTTTTTTTTTTTTTTTTTTTTTTTTTTTTTTTTTTTTTTTTTTTTTTTTTTTTTTTTTTTTTTTTTTTTTTTTTTTTTTTTTTTTTTTTTTTTTTTTTTTTTTTTTTTTTTTTTTTTTTTTTTTTTTTTTTTTTTTTTTTTTTTTTTTTTTTTTTTTTTTTTTTTTTTTTTTTTTTTTTTTTTTTTTTTTTTTTTTTTTTTTTTTTTTTTTTTTTTTTTTTTTTTTTTTTTTTTTTTTTTTTTTTTTTTTTTTTTTTTTTTTTTTTTTTTTTTTTTTTTTTTTTTTTTTTTTTTTTTTTTTTTTTTTTTTTTTTTTTTTTTTTTTTTTTTTTTTTTTTTTTTTTTTTTTTTTTTTTTTTTTTTTTTTTTTTTTTTTTTTTTTTTTTTTTTTTTTTTTTTTTTTTTTTTTTTTTTTTTTTTTTTTTTTTTTTTTTTTTTTTTTTTTTTTTTTTTTTTTTTTTTTTTTTTTTTTTTTTTTTTTTTTTTTTTTTTTTTTTTTTTTTTTTTTTTTTTTTTTTTTTTTTTTTTTTTTTTTTTTTTTTTTTTTTTTTTTTTTTTTTTTTTTTTTTTTTTTTTTTTTTTTTTTTTTTTTTTTTTTTTTTTTTTTTTTTTTTTTTTTTTTTTTTTTTTTTTTTTTTTTTTTTTTTTTTTTTTTTTTTTTTTTTTTTTTTTTTTTTTTTTTTTTTTTTTTTTTTTTTTTTTTTTTTTTTTTTTTTTTTTTTTTTTTTTTTTTTTTTTTTTTTTTTTTTTTTTTTTTTTTTTTTTTTTTTTTTTTTTTTTTTTTTTTTTTTTTTTTTTTTTTTTTTTTTTTTTTTTTTTTTTTTTTTTTTTTTTTTTTTTTTTTTTTTTTTTTTTTTTTTTTTTTTTTTTTTTTTTTTTTTTTTTTTTTTTTTTTTTTTTTTTTTTTTTTTTTTTTTTTTTTTTTTTTTTTTTTTTTTTTTTTTTTTTTTTTTTTTTTTTTTTTTTTTTTTTTTTTTTTTTTTTTTTTTTTTTTTTTTTTTTTTTTTTTTTTTTTTTTTTTTTTTTTTTTTTTTTTTTTTTTTTTTTTTTTTTTTTTTTTTTTTTTTTTTTTTTTTTTTTTTTTTTTTTTTTTTTTTTTTTTTTTTTTTTTTTTTTTTTTTTTTTTTTTTTTTTTTTTTTTTTTTTTTTTTTTTTTTTTTTTTTTTTTTTTTTTTTTTTTTTTTTTTTTTTTTTTTTTTTTTTTTTTTTTTTTTTTTTTTTTTTTTTTTTTTTTTTTTTTTTTTTTTTTTTTTTTTTTTTTTTTTTTTTTTTTTTTTTTTTTTTTTTTTTTTTTTTTTTTTTTTTTTTTTTTTTTTTTTTTTTTTTTTTTTTTTTTTTTTTTTTTTTTTTTTTTTTTTTTTTTTTTTTTTTTTTTTTTTTTTTTTTTTTTTTTTTTTTTTTTTTTTTTTTTTTTTTTTTTTTTTTTTTTTTTTTTTTTTTTTTTTTTTTTTTTTTTTTTTTTTTTTTTTTTTTTTTTTTTTTTTTTTTTTTTTTTTTTTTTTTTTTTTTTTTTTTTTTTTTTTTTTTTTTTTTTTTTTTTTTTTTTTTTTTTTTTTTTTTTTTTTTTTTTTTTTTTTTTTTTTTTTTTTTTTTTTTTTTTTTTTTTTTTTTTTTTTTTTTTTTTTTTTTTTTTTTTTTTTTTTTTTTTTTTTTTTTTTTTTTTTTTTTTTTTTTTTTTTTTTTTTTTTTTTTTTTTTTTTTTTTTTTTTTTTTTTTTTTTTTTTTTTTTTTTTTTTTTTTTTTTTTTTTTTTTTTTTTTTTTTTTTTTTTTTTTTTTTTTTTTTTTTTTTTTTTTTTTTTTTTTTTTTTTTTTTTTTTTTTTTTTTTTTTTTTTTTTTTTTTTTTTTTTTTTTTTTTTTTTTTTTTTTTTTTTTTTTTTTTTTTTTTTTTTTTTTTTTTTTTTTTTTTTTTTTTTTTTTTTTTTTTTTTTTTTTTTTTTTTTTTTTTTTTTTTTTTTTTTTTTTTTTTTTTTTTTTTTTTTTTTTTTTTTTTTTTTTTTTTTTTTTTTTTTTTTTTTTTTTTTTTTTTTTTTTTTTTTTTTTTTTTTTTTTTTTTTTTTTTTTTTTTTTTTTTTTTTTTTTTTTTTTTTTTTTTTTTTTTTTTTTTTTTTTTTTTTTTTTTTNATATTATTGACTGAGCTCATATTATTGACTGAGCTCATATTATTGACTGAGCTCATAGTATTGGCTGAGCTCATATTATCAACTTAGCTCATATTATTGCATATTATTGATTGAGCTCATATTATTGCATATTATTGACTGAGCTCATATTATAGACTGAGCTCCTGTTATTGACTGAGCTTTGACTGAGCTAATGCTATTGACTGAGCTCATGTTATTGTCTGAGCCTCATGTCATTTGAAGGCTTACGTTATTATCGGAGATCTGGTCTCGTATCTTGTCTGGGTGTGCAGACACCGGCTGGGCGTTGGTAACCTGCTCCTCTGTGCTTGTCAAGGCCTCCAACATGTTCTCCAGCTTGTCTGTGAACTGGAACAATCAAGACAAGAATATCAGTGAAACTGTACCCCATGGCAGATGGATGGACACCCAAACAATGGAAATGATAATAAGCGATATTCAAATTGAAATGTTAATTTGGAGGGATGGGCAATGTGGCGACTATTTGGCCTCCACCCCTTTTGGGTAAGGGGAGCATACAAACATTTTTAGATCACACCTGAAAACATTCGCAATACTTTTCATATTTGAACAAATATTACAAAGAGACCATGATTTGTGCTGTTAGTAAACAGTTACTCATTGGAAGCCAAGTTTGGGTTCGCAATTTTAAGAAACAAAACAAAAATTCATGTACCTTTAAACATCTCAAAAGAAAGGTTGTACAATATCAAGCTTACAATTTTATTCTTTTGACATATTTAAAGTGCCCTTATTAGGAAAACCAGAAGAATCTCGCCATGTTTGGCATGTGGTTCTAAGTAACCAATACAAATATTGACAATACGAGCTGCTTTCTGGGACAACTGGCTTTAATGCATGTGCATAAAGTGTTGTCCAAGATTAGCATGTGCAGTCTGCACAGGCTAATCAGGGACGACACTTTCCGCTTTTATGGTATTTTTTCTTTCAAAGAGTCTTTTCCAGTTTAAGCGAAAAGTGTCATCCGGACTGCACAGGCTTATCTGGGAAGACAGTTTAGGCAAATGCATTAGGAACAGTTTTCCCAAAACGAGCCTCATATAAAAACAAGAAAAGAGCTCCAAACCTCAGCAGACTGTTGAAGGGCCTCATCTATGGACATGGAGCGTTCTCTGACACCTCGTCGTATGTCCTCCACGCGCCTGTTATCATCCTCCATGGTCTCTTGAAGGAGGTGAACGTCTGCAGGACTCAGAGCCAGCTTGGTGAGGGCCAGACCCGTCTTGTTGAGCTTGTCCATCAGGGGCTTGTTGTCCTGGAGGTCCTGCTTCAGGATCTGAGAAAGAAATACCATCCATGGTGTAAATGAATGTGATGATGATAGAATAGGCACCAACATGATACACGATCTAGTCATCTCTTAAAATTGTGCAGATTTCTGATCTTATGAGCAACATCATGCGAAAATATGCCCCTAGCATAGCTCCAGACCAGCCTGCACAGTTGCACAGTATAATCAGGAGCTACCCTGTCGGCTATAAAGTCAGGCAAGTTTTTGCAGTCTCATTAGGGGACAGATTGAACTCATTAATCTTCATAGTTGTGGAGCCAGTTTAGCATGGAAATGGTACCTACCTGAAGTATAAACAAATCTGATTAGCTGAAAACAAACCACACACCTTGATCTTGTCCTGCTGTTTCTTCACCGTGTCCTGGTTAATGGACATCACCGAGAGCTCAGCGATGATGGGCTCCACTTCCTGGAACCACTTCACCAGGTCCTGGTGCGCGTCCTTGAATGTCCTCGACATCGGCAGCGCCTGCTCGAGTTGAACCAGTCTGTCGGTACCCAGCTTGGCGACTGTGTCACTCTGTTGCTTCAGCTGCTCCATTTTCCCGTTGAAACCAGTCTCGTCCTCAACGGAGCCCTCGCGAATCAGGCGTTTTCCCGTCGCTATGGTGTCGCGGGCCTTGGCTTTCTGGGCATTAATGTCGTCATTGATTGCCTGGAAGGGAATTATTTACAGAATCAGGCTTTATTTCTTTGTATATTTCATGTCAAAATATCATTTTAAGTTTTTTGGGGAGTATATGAATTACGCAGCAATGAAATGTAAAAACTGACAAATTTAAAGAAATTCGGATCAACTTATTTCCAAGTCAAAAGAACTTACACAATATTTTTTTTTTATTACACTTATTTTTTTTTAACTAAAGAATATTCTCATGCTTTTAAGTTACAAAGAAGAATCCACCAAACCACAATTTTTAAATGTCTGCTGTCTATATGAAATTAAAGACATCTGTAAGAAACATCTTTTAGTGCCAGAACTTAAAACCCAGTCACCAACTCTATATCGCTGGACAGAAATAATTTATTCCTCGATTGCCACTTAATTAATCATACCTTCTGTTCTGCCAGCTGTTTCTGGATACGCGCAGGCTCACAGCTGATGGACTCACACGACTGCAGCAACTTCTGCTCATCACTGAACCACTCCAAGAGGTCGTCTATCGTGCACATCACCTGAAAAATAGAGGGGAAAAAATCTTTCATTACCCTTTATTACTTAGATACGCATTTGAACACGTTTGTAGTCCCTAAGAAAATCAAATTAAATTAACAACAAATCAAATTAAATTAAAAACCTGAGCAGCCTGTGAGTTACTCCCAGGCTGACTGATGAGCAGCAAACAGCATAAAACCTGAGCAGCCTGTGAGTTACTCCCAGGCTGTAATGGTTTTTTGTGGTTTGCCTATAGCTATTTTCCCTTTGCTTCTGAGCAGAAAAAGGTTAAAAGCTTTCATCACCGACATTAAAGCTCCTCCTATGATACAATTCTTGCTACAGTGTACTGTAAAATAACTGACAAAGTCAACAAAATGACAAATTCACAGAAAATAGACAATGGAATAAACAATATGACAACACAGCAACGATTCTTTTAATCTAGAGCTTCAAAAAAATGTCAGCCAGGTTTTAACACCAACATGGTATATAAAAGAGAGACTTTACAAATGATGCAAAAAAATAAGTCCCTAATATTATAATTGACAACTTTAAAACCTTTGCAGCAACCAACACAACACACTACGTTACAAATTGAAGGGCATTCCTATCATCATCTTTCTCCTGCTTCCATATACATAAAAAGACTGCTTTAAAAACTTCTCAACCAAGTGAATGTACCATGGGGCGGGGTTAAAATTGTGAATAAAAGGTTCAACTTATAGAGCTGAATGGGAGATGAACTTAATATTGAGATTTAAAAAAAATAAAATCAAAAAAATCAAAACCTTCAAATGGGAATGTTATGTTCTCATTTGGGATTTTTTTATTATTATTTTCATAAGGAATGGGCCCCACTAACGGCCCAGAATTTGAACGGAAAAACACGCTGACTTACCTCTGCATTTTTCAGTTTGGATGCGCGGTACTTGTCAGCCTTGGCCTGCACTGCCTCATTGATGGCCTCGAAGCGTTTCTTGTCTTTCGCTACCGTGTCCTCCACCTTGAACCCTGCGTCACCTGGCGCGAGGTCGGACAGCTTCTCCCCGACTTCAATCATGGCTGTCAGAAGTGGCTCGATTTCTTTCATCTCTTCAAGAAGTTGCTGAAAAAACAGAGAAGTTGCTAGAAAAATACAGAAGTTGAAAAAATATTTGCTTAAGAAATAAGAAGTTGATAAAAAATACATTAGTTGATAGAGAAAATAGAGAAGTATAAAGAAAATAGACAAGTTGCTAGAAACATAATCAAGCTACTAGAAAAATACAAAAGTTTGCCATAAAAATATAGGAGTTGGTAGAAAATTAAAGAAGTTTCTACAAAATAAGCTTACTAGACATTTAAGAATTTGCCTGAAAATTAAATAATTGGTAGAACAATTTAAAGTTGCTAGAAGTGGCTAAAAAATTGAAGTTGCAACAACATTTAGAAATTGCTTGAAAATTTAATAGCTGCTAAAAAAATTGAAGTTGTTCAACTAGCTAGAAAATCCAAAATCATTTAATTCACTGACTGTTCCTTTAAACATTTCAAATTTATATTTTATATCTTAAAATTTTCAAATGTTACATATTAAGGTACTTATATGTTATTAATTAAAAACATATGAAAAGAATTGGGATACCAGGAGTGATATACGGATGTATTCATATACCGGTAGTTAAAGACATCTTAATTCGTAATCAATATTGACCAATTATACTTTAAGATACAACTGTAACTCCCAGTGAAATCATATTTCTTAAAGTGTCGGAAAACAAGCATACTCTATGATATAATCATATTGGAAAACAAAGTCAATGTCTGACAATATCGTTAAAACACATTCAATGTTAACACTTACTGAAACCTGTTCCTCACTTTCATTTCCTTCTTGCTGCTTTGTTTTTGGTTCCATTTTAACCAACCAATCAATGAACTTTGCATGGGCCTCATTAAAGGTCTTAGCCAATGGTAACGCCTCCTCCATTTGCTCCAGAATGTCTGTCAATTTGTCACTGAGCTCGCCATAGCGAGTCTGGATATCGTCAATCTTCCGCTGCACGTTCTTTACATCATCACCTTTTTGGGACAGAAGCATTCATTTAAACTGTTCAGTTTTCAAAGAAGAAAAAAAGGCGGGTTTTCTTAGCATACACAAGCGCACACAATTTCAAGGTCTGAACTTGTCTACCAATCGAAATGTGCCATTAGATAAGGGATCTGTTTTTCATCGGCTTATATGAAGCTAGATGCACTACATGCATGTTAGAAATATGTCAAGTCTGTTGACAAGAAAACTTGTTTAATTATTTAAATTATTTTAAAAGGCTCGCATGAACATACTCTCGACCAAATTGACATACCCATCAAGTTTCTGCAAGCAAGCTTGACAAAAAAAAAAGAATTTAGAGAAACTTTAAGATTATTAGGCAAGATCTCTTTTTGATGTACAAACTGTCATTATATTGTCTCTTTTAAAATGAGAGTAGTGAATATTCTTTCATTTATTTTACCATTTGAATGCAATATTCCTTACCTTTGCAATGGTTCTGAAGTTCTTTTCCAACACTCGCGAGTTTCTTCGTCTTCTCATCTTGAAGATTCATATCGTTCCCAAGGTCAACCAGGTCTTTGATTATCTTCTCTATATTATCTGCATCCATCGTAGACGGTTCCAAACTTGCAAACCTCTTCTCAGCTCCATCAAGCCAGCCAACCAACGGCTCCCGAACTTCTTGGAACTCCTGGGCGATGCCGACAATGTTTTCGAGGGTCTGGGACCGCTGTTCGGCACGGAAATTCAGGTCGCTCCAGCGTTTGTCAAGCTGCGCCGTCTGGTTCTTGATTGCCGCGCGTTCCTTGGCCTCTAAGTTTAGTTGTAGCGTCTCTCCGGACTCTTTCACTGATTTCACATTTGGTGCTCGATCGTCCAGCATTTTCAGAAGGAACTGAACAAAAATAATACACCATGTTTTCTTTGAAACAGACCATATTTACCTAAAATAAAACATACATATTACGAAAACTAAACTTCATGTTTGTAATTCCAGTCTTATGTTGAAGATTGTTAAATTGCTACACTCAGTTTTATTAATTATCAAAATAAGCAACGATAACAGAACAACTAAATTGTTCCAGCATATGAGATTCTATTTTTACCATTCAACATCCAACAAATATTTAAAGTAACCAATTAAATTTAAAACCCAATCATTGCTTCATTCCAAGGCAGCTTTGTTAAATTGGATGTCGGGAGATAAAGTCTTGTAAATGTTGTTTATAGATAAAATATTAAAATTTCAATTTAATCACTTCTGACCTGTGGAACATACTGACCTACAAACCAAAGGAGAGACTAATATATTCCCTCTACATGATTGTGGCTTGAATTTAAAATAAACATTCGTACCTTTTGTTCTTGGAGCTGAGCCTTTGCGACTTTGTAGTCCGGTGACGGAGGTTTCTGATTGGCTACGAGGTCTTCTGTCTCCTTCATCCAGTCAATGAGGTTACGGAGGGCGTCGTTGAACTTGCCCGACTGAAGGATGGCGTTGTCAAGGTTACGGTCCCTCTCGGATACCTGTTGAAGGCGGTGAAAATACTTGAGCCAGGCTCTGAGAAAATGGGGCTTAATGCATGTGCATAAAGTGTCATCCCACATTAGCCTGTGCGGATGGATGACACTTTCCACCTTAACTGGATTTTTGCTAAAAAGAGACTTCCTTTAAACTAAAAATACAATTAAAGCAGAAAGTGTTGTCCCTGATTAGCCTGGGCAGACTGCCTTTGGCGGGGGATAACAAAATCTTTGAACATTATATTGCATTGCTTGACACTTATTTCATACCTTTGAGTTAAGGCTGTTCCACTTGTCCCTCAGGGAGTCAAGGTCAGCCTCGAGCCCGGCTGTGTCCACACCCGGCGCTGCACCCTGTATGAGACCCTGGGCATCTGTGGTTACACCAGCAACACGCTTGGAAAGGTTCTCGAAAACACCATGCTGGAATTGCTGCAGAACAAGTAAAGAAAAACAATTGATGTAAGAATTGTGTGAATTCCAGTCCTACTTACATATGTGTAGTGTTCTGAGAAAACTGGGCATAATGCTTGTGCGTAAAGTGTCGTCCCAGATTAGCCTGTGCAGTCTGCACAGGCTAATCCAGGACGACACTTCCCGCCTTAACTAGATTTTCGCTAAGAAGGCAATCATTTAAACGAAAAATTCCATAAAAGCGTTAATTGTCGTCCCTGATTAGCCTGTGCTGACTGCACAGGCTAATCTGGGATGACAATTTACGCACAAGCATTATGCCCAGTTTTCTCAGAACCTGACACATATAATGTCCCTTGAAAGCCAGAAAAGCTTTTCAGCCTTTTTTAGTACAAATGCTGATAGCACTCTATTGGCTGTCGAGTGATGAATTGTAAATTAAGTATTTGTCAATGAAAATGAGGGGTTTTATTCACCAACCAATCGTTATAATATGAGTATAACATATTTCAAGTTGTTGGAACTGTTCTTCTTATTCTTTATATAGTTTACATCTTACATGGTTATTGCCATTGGAAAATGTTGGATTCTGAACAAAGAATGACTCATGAATGACAGGCCACATAAAAACCTGATGTATTTGTGAACACACATGTTTTGGGGAACACACATATATTTGTGAACACGCATGTATTTGTGAACACACATGTTTTTGTGAACACACATGTATTTTTCTAAAATCTAAGTTGGTGAATAAGGTCCCAGGTCTTTCTCCTTTTTTTTGCAATAAAATGTACTGTACCTTATACAGTAGTTTATAACATGAAAGCGTTTTAAAATTCATGACCAACCCAAACCAAAAAGCATACAACCAATAGATGAAATACATGTAGGATGACTTAACCAAATGATTCAACTTTTTTTCCCGTTTAAACAATACAAATGGTACAAACAATTACTTAAGTAACATTATAGGTTACACTTTCATACGGTTATAAAACTTTTCAAGTGTCTTAGTGTAAAATTTAGAAAGAACCGTACAAAAGCATTACGATCTACTGTTATCACACATGTTAATTATCATCAATTATAGTTTTATCTGAACACGTTTGAATAACATTGATATATCAAAAGAACATCGATGCATAAATATGTTATTGAAGTATAAGACATTTAAAGCAGAGAAGAAGAAACTGAATTAAAAACATGTGTGTTTTCTTTCAGTGAAAAAACAACTTTCAAAATGACAACCAGGCACATCCGAGACAAAGAGCATGTACTTAAGACTGAGGTGACCAATATTAACTTTGTTTCCTACTTGCTGTGCACCCCAAAACCACTGCTTAAAAAAATGACCCATAACTAATAAATCTAGCGATATGAATTTGTGATATAAATGTGACATGGACACAGCAAATATTACAAAATGTTGCCCAGAAGCCTTCCCTTCACAATCAATAAGCCATGTAGGCCCCTTCCTTCCTGACTAGCTGTAGTGCGGTTTATGGTCAAATGCAGACAATTTATTGAAGCCTTAATCTGGGAAAACATGGCTTGCTGCATGTTCTTACCGGCTAAACGGAGACGACACTTTCAGTCTTGACTGGATTTTCATTTAAAATGGACCGCCTTTGAACAAAAAATTCCTTTAAAGTGAAGGGTCATCCCTGATGAGCCTTTGCACACTGCACAGGTTAATCTTGGATGGCACTTTAGTAACATGCATTTAACCCTTTGAGCGCTGGAACCGGATTTTGAAGGCCTTTGCAAACAGTTTGGATCCAGATGAGACGCCACAGAACGTGGCGTCTCATCAGGATCCAAACTGTTTGCTATTCTGATAGTATATTTTGAAAAAAATCGAAGAAAATGCTAATTTTAGAAATTTAGCAGACAACATTTTAGCAGACGACAAATTTCCCAGCATGCAAAGGGTTAACCCATTTTCCCAGAACAAGGCTCATTTATTTATCTAACATCGTTTGAAAGCCAGGCTGGGCAATGAGTCATACAGACCCTGCATGTGTGCATAACAGCTGTAGTATTCATTATGAACAAAAATAAAGGCTTTTATTAACACTTGACCAATCTAACATATCATTTGTTGAAACCCTAAGGTCTAACAGTCTTCTTTGAACATATTCTTATATGTATTTTGCTTTCAAAAGACAAGTTTGGATTTGGTTTACAATTTTTTTGTCCGAAAAGCTGCTTGTAGATCTAGATGAATAAACCCTCTTGACTTCATGGATTCTTATAGGTCAATTATCACATGCAGCAATAAATGCTAAGAATGTTTGCGATAACACCACTGGAATTTTAGTCATCAGTTTTGATTGGAGCAAAGCCAGATGTGAAATTTGCAGCCTTTGAAAACAAGCTTAGTAAAGATGGCATTCCAATTTTCCAGGGAACATATACATATATTGGAATCATAAATCATCTATAAACCAAGCATGTAAGCTTTTCCTAAAAAAATTGGTAAAAAACAGGATTCTGATAAAAATCATGCGTAAGGATTACACATTTAAGCTGTAGGTATATTTACATACAAAGGAAAGGAATTTTCTGTTGAACTGTCAACACTCGAATGAAGATTCAGCCAATTATAAACTTCTAAAAATAGCAAGAAACTGTGCTCCCAGTATTTTGAATTTTTCAAAAGAGAAAAGCAATAAAGCAGGCTTCAAATTGAAAACTCACATTTGCTGAAAGGTTGGTCTATGACCCAAAAGCGATAAAATATTTATAAAACCATTCCAAATCCACTTGGCTAGACAAGCTACAAGCATTTGGACAACATTTTATGTAGTGGTTGTGTTTACAAGATGTTTGTGAATTTGAACAGTGAAACAAACAAGGCGCCATCATTGTGCTTGAAATTTGTGCTCACCTGACCAAATGTAACATTTATTTTAAGGATATTAAAGCATTATTACTCATTTAAAGGTGAAAAACAAATTCACAGCCAAATCACCAGAAAAAAGAACATAATTAAAATAAAACACATACTTTTATTTCCCACTGGAAAGGGTCAATGTAACCCATGCCAAGCTAAACACAAGCTCTACCACTAAGATGTCTAAAAAACAAGCCAGTCTGTGGGAAAACCAGGCTTAATGCATGTGATTTATGTTTTATTCCAAAATAGCCTGTGCAGTAGACACAGGCTAACCTGGGTCAACACTTTCCACCAAGACTTGATTTTCGTTCAGAAGAGACTTCCTTTAAACAAAAAATTCCATACAAGCAGAAAGCGTTGTCCCTGATTAGCCTGTGCAAATGCTGATAAGCCTGTGCAGACATCACAGGCTAATCTCGGACGATACTTTACCCCATCCATTGAGTCTGGATTTCCCAGAGCGCGACTCAAACGTATGAAAGGTAAGTGAAGCAATTTATCTAGGCATCAAAATCACTTCAAAAATTAGCCATTCCACCGTTACCTTCATTCCCTGTATAAATAATAAGATACAAACATAAAGCTATTATATTTATGTACACTTTACCATAATTTTATAACATCAGCAGAGAGGTACACGTATACATTTTTTTAATTACTGTGCGAATTTCCTATGATTGCATTATAAAAACATGTTAATACAAATATAAAAATGGTGCAAATTTGCTGTCATAACAATTTCGGGTGATTTTTTTTTTAATGGCGTTATTTCCCCTAACTGTTGTAAAAATTGGGTTCAGCTTTCAGAAACAGCCATTTATGATAAGTCTATCATCTATAAATCTAAGTGCAAATTTGCTTTACTATGATACATGTACATGTTACTGGTAAAATATCTAAGATGTGAATTTAAGGCCATGTCTTTATTTATTTAATAAGCTGCAGTATAAGTGCATTTAATTAAAAAAATCTAATAACCTATTACAAGATTAAATTAAAATAACAAAATGCACTAACAGTCTTCAGGAATTTACCATTCTCTATACCCCCCCCCCTCCTATATTTTTACCAATCATAAAGAGACGAAACAATTATATGTGAATTAATTTTTAAGGAATGATTTTAAATCCTTAAGGAAAGTACAACCTTTTGATACTCCCCATTCACCCCCAGCCACACACAACGGTAACGGAAGTCTACAAACTAACCAAATAACGTTGTAAACATGAGAAAAAATCTCCCCAAAACAAATTCTTCTGGTCACAAGTTTAATCACTTAAATTGAAACAGTAAACAATAAAATGTAATAATGCTGACCTTGAGTTCGTCTTGCAGACGTTTGATGGCGTTAACATCAGTGCCAATGGGCTCGTGCATCTCCAGTTCGTCTGAGGCTCGGTCAATGCTCGTCCTCATTCTGCGCAGGTTGTCAGTCACGCCTTCCAGTGCACTGTAGATGTTCTGGACCTCTTGAAGACGTTCTTCGCTCTTCTCACGAAGCTTTTCCTGCTGGTTTCGCAACTGGTCGAGCTGCAAATATATATGCAATATAAGCTTATATAAACATGGTTGAATTCTGTTTTGGTGTTATTTTTCCAAACAAAGATAATGTTTTTCACCAGTCAATATACAACCAATTTTATTACTAGTTGATACTCATTCACATATTCTCTATAAACACGTATAATCACAATCAATGACAGCATACAATGCCCTATTGTATTAAGACTGAAATATCCTACTATTTTATTGAAATAAAAATAATATAGTCAACAACATTTATTACTCATTTTAATATTATTACTATTTTTAGTATCTATTATTTGCAAACATATGTTATATTTGTGTTAAACATTAGAAAACTGAATGAATGTGATAGTGTAGTGTAACCTACCTGAGCTTTTAGTCCGCCAGATGGTGTGACATAACCATCTGCCTTCAGGGAGTCATACTGAGACTCAAGGTCATCCAGCATGTTGTCAAGGTCATTGACCTTTGAAAGGAACTCCTGAAAATACATTTGGATGTTTTAGATCACCCCTGGATGCAAGCTTGGAAAATGTCCCTGGGATTAACAATCGTTTGAGCTGGTATTGACAACGAAATTGATATCACTTCACTTACTTTGTGAATTATTTATATTTTTGTATATATTAAATTATCATTTTTCTATCATTTTCTGTTTTTTTTTTACAGTTTAACTGATATTGTATTTTATTGTTTTTAATGATAAGTCTTATTTTTATTAGATATAATATTATTCTTATACAGATAATCTGGAATACATGACAAGAACAATAATGGACGTATCATGATGCAAAGTCTCTCTCCTCACCAGTCTATTGCTACAACCCTCTGTACTCTTACCTCAGTCTCCCGTTTCTGTCTCTGTAGAATGGTTTCCTCTCGCGCTATCGGCCCCAGGTTCTTGAGACTGGTATCCAGCTCAGAGACATCACTGTTGGCCCTCTGTATGGCATTCTGTTACAAACATGGTCACACATTTGTACTCAAGGCTCACATGCACTTAGAGCATTCAGCACAGGCCTTACCCCTTTGAGCGCTGGAACCGGATTTTGAAGGCCTTTGCAAACAGTTTGGATCCAGATGAGACGCCACAAAACGTGGCGTCTCATCAGGATCCAAACTGTTTGCTATTCTGATAGTAGTCTTTGAAAAAAAAATCAAAGAAAATGCTAATTTTAGAAATTTAGCAGACAACATTTTAGCAGACGACAAATTACCCAGCATGCAAAGGGTTACATTCAATACAATATTATGGCCTGTCATAAAACAGACAAATTAGTATGAATGGTACACTTCAACTTAATATGGTCAGCTCAAAGAAAATAATTTTCTAATAAACAGCAGACACTGAGCTTAGAGCTCATATCAATCATGTTTATATATATATTCATGTCTACTTAAAAACTAACATCACATATTTATGTGCTGAGTATGAACAAGAGGGCCATGATGGCCCTGTACCGCTCCACTGTTTTTTAATGCGAAAAAAGCGTGCAATGCGTATAGGTTGAAATGTACTCAAGCATGTGACTTCTCTCTTTCTATCCCTCGTCCCACTGGGCGCTTAAAGTTGGAAGGGTTCAGTTTTGTGACCCCCCGGGGCAGGGTCAAAATTGAGCCCAGGGGAATAATTTGAACAAATTTGGTAGAGGACTATAAGATGTCACTAAATACCAAATTTAGTAGCCCTAGGCTCTATAATTATGAACAAGAAAGAAGATTTTTAAAGTTTGCACAAAATAGGCCTTATTTAAGCATATGTTCATTTTTGTGACCCCCAGGGCAGGGTCAAATTTGACCCCAGGGGCATAATTTGAAAAAAATTGGTAGAGAACTTTAAGATTTTAATACATACCAAATTTGGTAGAAATAGGCCCAATGGTTATGGACAAGAAGATTTTTAAAGTTTGCACAAAATAGGCCCAATATAAGCATATGCTCAATTTTGTGACCCCTGGGGAACGGTCAAATTTGATCCAAGGGGCTTAATTTGAACAAACTTTGTAGAGGACTATTAGATGTCACTACATACCAAATTTGGTAGCCCTATGCCATACGGTTATGGACAAGAAGATTTTTAAAGTTTGCACAAAATAGGCCTTATTTAAGCATATGTTCATTTTTGTGACCCCCGGGGCAGGGTCAAATTTGACCCCAGGGGCATAATTTGAACAAACTAAGTAGAGAACTATTAGATGTCACTACATACTGAATTTGGTAGCCCTAGGCCCTACGGTTATGGACAAGAAGATTTTTAAAGTTTGCACAAAATAGGCTTTATATCAGCATATGTTCATTTTTGTGACCCC
>VMBQ01001226.1:69478-139712 GCA_007657795.1 Dreissena rostriformis
ACCCCCCCCCCCCCACTTCTTTGTGAGCTATGTTCAACGGCAGATAACTAAGGAATGTATGAATCACCAGAGAGTTACACATTTCTTGCACATCTGCACGTCATACCGATTACATATGAGCCGCATCATGCGAAAATGGGTCTTATGCCATATGCAACCCGAGTAGCTCAAGACCAGCCTGTGCATTCTCGTAGGCAGGTCATGAACTTACCTGTCCGTTAATTAGACTACTTAGCCTTGCATGACTTTATAGTGGACAGGGAAGCTACTTACCAGCCTGTGCGACTGTGCAGGCTGGTCTGGGGCTACACTGGCCACATATGGCATAAGACCCATGTTTGCATGACTCAGCCAATATAAGTTTTACTTTAATCACTTGAGAAATATGGAAGTAGTTTGCTCCAACACTTATACTATTTGTGTGGACAATTGGCCACCAAAAACACGAACAAACCAACAGTGACCTCAAAATACCTTATCCCTGTGGGGTATAACAGAAACATTATCCATGTTTAAGCAATACAATCTAACCTGGAACTGGTCCACAATCTGCGTTCCCGCCTCCATGTCGTGTAGAAGCTCCGCGATCTGGTGCTGAAGAGACGCCTGGCGTTGCTTAGCAACCTCCACCTTCCCAGCAAGCACTGTGCCGTCTGCCTCCTCCATGTTTACAAGCAGACCATCCAGGTAGTCCAGCTGGGAGTCCAGGGCAGAGGCCGCAGCTTTCATTGCCTGGAATTCACAGGGAGTTATGTCTCATATGTCGTATTATCATATATCACTTTTTTATTTTTCCTTTTTGTTTCGAAAAAAAAAAAAAATCACAGTAAATTTAATTTGTTTAATGACACACTGCATTATCAAAAGCTATAACATATTCTTAAAAAATTTGGTTTATTAATTTTGGGTCTATGCCATACACGGCCAGCGTAGCTCAACACAAGCCTGCGCATTCGCATAGGCTGGTCAGGAGCTACTCTGTTTGCCACACAAATGGAAGTATGACATAAAATGCGCCTCACAGTCTTATTCAAAAGAAATATGAGCAGCATTATGGGAAAACTGGGCTTAATGCATGTGCATAATGTATCATCCCAGTTTAGCCTGTTCAGTCCGCCTAGACTGGATTTTCGTTTAAAAGAGACTTCCATTAAACGAAAAATTCCAAACAAGCAGAAAGTAAAGTCATTGATAAGCCTGTGCCGACTGCTGATTCAAATCTGTGACGACACTTTACGCACATGCATTCAGCCCCTTTTTCCCACATTGAATCTCAAATAACAATGAATCTCAAAAACAGTACCTTGATCTTGTCCTTGTTGAGGGGGTCCTTGGCAGATGATCCCAGCTTGTTGTGAGTGTCCAGCCTCTCCTCCAGGTCCTGTAGTGACTGCTGCAGGCTCAAACTGCAGTCCTCAAACTCTGTCAGCCTGCTACTGAGCTCCTCTAGGCCTTGCATACGCTCACTTAGACCTGGAAACAAGGAACAGTTAGATCTAGCATACTTATTTAGACTGCTTCAGCGTAAACTTGCTATTAAGATCCTCAAGGCCCTGCATAAACTCATAAAATACATGTGACATCTAAAAGAACTGTAACATACTATTTATATATTTCCCATTATAAAAAGAAATCCTTTCTAAAAAAGGCAAATACTGAGTGCCTGCCCAACCTACCTTCATTGAGGTTCTCCCATCTCTGGTTCATGTCCTCCAGACGTACCCTGATCGGCCCCTTATCGCTGTCCACGGTCTCCATAAGGGACAGCCCCTCTTGGTTAAGTAGCTCATGGTCGTACACGAGCCTGCGCATGTCTCCTTCAAGCACCTTAGCTTCCTTCAGTTTGCGAGCGATCGAAGTCTGATCAGCGTCGTCGGGAGTCAAGCCGTCAAGTTTTCCTTCGCTGAGCTGTAACCATAGCAACATCTTGTCTAACTGAGCCTGGAAGTTCTGGGTGTGCTTCGTGCTGGCCTCGAGTTGTTCATCCCTTTGGTTTGCGGCTTCTTTCAGTGCTTCCCATTTTGCCTCGATGGTTTTAGAAGTTTCAAGGAGGGCTTTAATCTCGGGAGAAGAGGTGTCTCCAAATTGTCTGACTTGGTCTTGTAGAGCCTTGATTTCTGGGGTTAAGTTGTTCAGGTTTTGTAGCATGTCCTTAAAAAGTTAAAATATTTCTGGTGATAGATGGTTGACGTTTTACGACATGTCTTAAAGTTGTATTTTTTGTTTGGTCTGAATAATTTTCTTCGCTAACAAATAAGCTTTATTCAAACATTGTTAACATTAGTTTAAACCAATTTATTTTAGCTTGATTGCATTTAAAGTACTTAATTCTTATTTGAAACGCTCTTGAGTCGGTTTCCTGGGCCTAGAACCAGTACTTGGTGTCTTTGGGGGAGATCTAAAGAACGCTCCCACAGTGGGGATCGAACCCGTGACCTCTCGGTCGCTAGGGGGACACCATATACAAATGTTAGTACATTGTATGTTAATATTAAAGACTAACTACTTTCAAAGTTTAAACAGGAGATAACTTTAACTCTTTTAATGGCTGTTAGGAACATAACAAAAATACTGTATTAACATCTGATTTTTGTTAAGTTATGAACAATACTTAAATGATGAAAATGTGTTTAATCAATATTAGCAATGCGAATACTACTGAACAACCCACCCTTAAATAAGCCAACAGGCCTAAAAAAAGGTCACAAGACATATGCGGCAGACGTTGCTCCAGATCAGCCTGCACAATGGTTTCATTAGCAGACATTATGAATCCTTATCTCAGTGTACGGATGCAAAGGCATAGCCGTCATATCCCAGAGCCGTCATAGCAAAAATTATCATAGGCTCTCAGGGAGTCCGTTTATATGGACTAATCTAAAGCTACACTGCTCTGATATATCATAAAGCCCATTTTTATACAACACTGCTAAAAAATATTTTTCACTTCTTCCTTGACTACACACCTCTATACAAAACTGCAGCACATTTGACCAGAAAAACACACTAACACATACCTTATTTTTCTGCACTTGAACTTTCAACGTTTCTGGATCACCTGAGACTGGTTCATTCTTGGCTGTCTTCTGCTCAAGGTCTCCTAGCAATGCCACCAAGTCCTGACAAGATGCCCGTAGTTTTGCTCCTTGCTCGCTCACCTTAGAGATGTCATTACTTCTTGCCAGTAGCTTACGCTCAGCTTCCACCATTGGTTTCTCAATGCTGGCTATCTTGTTCTTGATCTCAAACTTAGTGTTGCCATCTTTCGTGTTGTCTGACAGTTTCTTGGCGAGTTCTTTTGCCTGCTCGAGTATCGGCACATGTTTCTTACGCTCAGAATCCAATTCCTGTCAATGAATACCAACATTCAACAATAAACAAATATTTTCAGAATATTACTAGTAAAAGAACACATTAAACACCTCTAAATACTGATACTGTGCATCACATTTAGATCTTGATATGGATACCCCATGAACTGACATTTAAATATTCATGTACATCTACACATGGAAATCTTGGATGATTATTAAGTGAAGTTTATTTATATGGTTTGATAATTATCCTATGATTATATATAAAATGACAAGGTTCAGTTTAAACTGTATACATCAAATAATCACCTCCTGCATATATTTAAATAAAATGTTCCTAAAGTGTCTAAGATATTTCTATTTACAAGACAACACTGTGCTACAAATGTATTAAGTTAAAACATAAAACTCACATGAATTTCCTTCAGATGATCCTTATGCTTCTCTGGGCTGGATGCGACGGGCGGCAGATGGTCCAGCGTTGTCATGTAATCCCCGAGCCACGCCGTGAGGTACTGAAGCGTGTCACTGAAATTCTGACTCAACTCCTCGACCGAGCTCAGACTGCTATCCCTTTCCCGCAGCTTGTCCCCGAGCTTCTCCCAACTCTTGCTGATCACAGTCATCTTCTCGCTGATATGTGTTGCGTCTGTGGAGTCCGGGATGCACTTGTCATGCACAGCGTTGCCCGATTGGATGAATTTGTCATACAGCGGCTCCTGGCCCTTCATCTCCTCTTGAAGTACCTGAAACAGGGAACCAGGAGTTAATCGAGACGCGTTCTGGGACAATGGGGCCTAATGCATGTGCATTAAGTGTCTCTTTTAAACAAAAATCAAGTGAAGGCGGACAGTGTTGTCCCTGATTGATTTTATCTTCAATATTTTTTATTATGCTTCTCCTCACCTTGAATTGTTCTTTCTCATTTAAATCAAAATGCACATCAATGTAAGTGAGAATTCTTAAAAAATTTCTGAGCGAATTGCCAATCGATTGACTTGCAGTTGTCTCAGTAGCCCAGTGGATATGGTATTGCCAAGCACTCAGTTTTGTTGCATGTCCAATCCCCACTTTGGGAGCATTATCAAGGTTGTTTCTTTAGACCCAGCATACTGGTTCTAACCTGGCAATGGACTCTAGTACATGTATGTCTCAATCGAGCTTAATTTAATCGGCCTTAACTAAATACCTTCACTTGTTCGCGTTGATTCTTTATCATAGAAGGTTCTGTTGCCACCGGTCCAAGGACGGCCACCATCTTGTCTTTCTGCGCGATCCACTTCTGCAGATGCACACCTGCATCTTTGTACGTACGCAGGTCAGAAACAATGTCCTCCAGAAGCTTGCGTTGTTGCTCTGAGGCAACTTTCACTCCCAGCCATTTGTCATCTTAAACGTATTTAATCATATTTATATTTAAACTATTAAAAAAAAACAGGAAACTCTAGGTACTTTTTTAAGACACATCACAAGCAAAATCTAACTACTTACTTTAAGTCCACATTTTTTCAAGTTCATTGCTAATAGTTGTTAATTATAGTTCATCATTGATAAATTATAAATCGCCAATATTTTACCATAATTTACCAAAGTGATTCAAGTATCGATGCTATAAAGTTCTTCCCACTAAAAGCAAAGTTGCAATATAAATTAATATTTTTTGTAGCCCTCATAATTTTATTTCAAAACATGCGGGTTAGATCAGTAAAACTGTTTCAATCAACAGTGCCATGTTATATGCTCTACAATTCACCACACATACCGAGTTCAGAGAGTTGTTGCTGCACCATATCAATGCCGGGCACGCCACGTTTCCTCTTGATGAGTTCCTGTCCCTTACGTCGTATGTCCTCCACCAATGTCTCCTTCGCAAGAACTTCCGCATGGCTTCTCTGGAGAAGCAAACAGAAAACATTTGAGCCTTGCTCTGGGGAAATGGGGTTTAACCCTTTGCATGCTGGGTAATTTGTCATCTGCTAAAACGTCGTCTGCTGAATTTCTAAAATTAGCATTTATTCGATTTTTTTTCTAAGACCACTATCAGAATAGCAAACAGTTTGGATCCTGATGAGACGCCACGTTCTGTGGCGTCTCATCTGGATCCAAACTGTTTGCAAAAACCTTCAAAATCCGGTTCCAGCACTCAAAGGGTTAATGGTATTTTTCGTTCAATGGAAATTTCTTTTGCAAAATCAAGATAACGTGGAAAAAGCCATCCCTGATTAGCCTGTGCGGACTGCACAGGCTAATCTGGGACAGCACTTAATGTTTGTACAGGCTATACAAAAATGTTCCCTAAAAAAGTAGGGATGGCATCGAATACCTATATCGGTATTCGAATATTTGAAAATCCATTTAATCGAATACTCGAATATTCACATAAAACGGCTGGATTGATTTAACTTCTAATACTCGTGTTTCGTATCCAGTAGGGATATTAAATATAAATTGACACAGAAAAACAATTGAATATACAATTGTTGTGTTGAGAAATAGAAAGAAAATGTAGCTTAATTGTAAAAACAAACTTTGAAAAAGCCTATTTAGGCGAAATATATCAGAAAAGAGTGAAACTTGTTATGTGTTTACTTCCATTGTTTTGTAAGTTATATCCGTTTGCTGAATACGAGGCTGTTTATAAACGTTGCTATCGAATAATTGTATCGCTGTCGTCTAATACTATGACCGATACTGTAATCGGGCACAAATAGAAGGAAAAACATCATGTCATAGAATTTTATTTTTATTTGAAATTTTAAAGTAACGATAGCATGTACGTTAATATAAAGAAACATATCAATAAGGCATGCAAAGTAAACCAAATATTCAAGAACAAATATAAGGAAAAACATCATGTCATAGAATTTCATTTTTATTTGAAAATTTAAAATAACAATATCATGTACGTTTATAAAAAGAAACATATCAATAAGTCATGCAAATGCATTTTAATGTATGTTCAAACTGTAATCACAGAAACTTAATTATTATTCACAAGTCAATTGAAGCCCTAAATTGGCACCTAATTGACAAACAACAGTTCGGGCCCTTTCTTAGAGTGTGTATATTGCATTGCGCAATTTAGGTAATTCACACATTTTAATGGCTGTTTCATACTGTGATCAAGGAAACTTAATTTTTATTCGCCAGTCAATTGAAGCCTTAATTGACACTCCATTGACAAACAACAGTTCGGGGCCTTTCTTAGAGTGTGTATATTGCATTGCGCAATCAACGCTGATACAGGCCGCGTTATCAGTTTGACACAAAGAACGTCACATCAAACATGTTAATCCCAAATGATTTCGGGTGCCAATTAGTAAGCGGCTCGCAGGTCATTAAATATTAGGGCAATTACGTTTGAAAATAATAAAAAAAAAAATGCGAATATGCGAATATCAATTCTGTTATTCGAATACTGACCATTCAATCGAATAATTTTGCCATCACTACTTAAAAAGTGTGATAATTTATTATTATAACTGTATATAAACAGGCAACTACAGGTGTTTATAGATTTCTAATCACTTTTGTTATAATTGTTATCAAAATATTAAAATAAATCAGCATTTGTGCTTCCAAAACTTGTCAGGAATTGATAGAGCAAATGAATTATTACTAAATATCTATTTATGCGAAGTCTGCATAAACTCAACTGTGAAACAAAAGTCTGCAAAAAATCACCAACCTCATGTTCTTTCAGCCTGCGCTTAGCCTCTTTTTCACTGGTTGCTACAACAACGGCTACGTCCAGGTCTCGTTCCCGTGCGTCCAACCAGCTGAGAATGTCTGCGAGGTCTTGAAGGAATGACTTGACCGTGTCCAACATGCCCTTGAGCTCCTGTTGGCGATCTAGCAGACGCTCTTCAAGCATCTCGTAACGCTGATTCATGTCCACAAGATCCTGCTGGGTCTCTGAGAGGTCTGCTAGATTGATGGGAATAAAATGTTGAGGTCTAAACAGTGTGTGACACAGTATTCGGCTGTTTTAGAGGGTTGATTTCAGATCCAACTTATTATTATTATTATTATTATTGATAAGTGAAAGCTCAATCTCAGCAGAAATATCTGGATTTTTAACCATTGGAAATCAAGTTCAAAGGTTATAACCTTGATTAGATGATATGTATAGAAGATACTTTGTTTGACATTGAGAAGGGCCAGGGCCCAACAAGTATGACATTTCTATGGTTGGTATTGTAGTACTGTTAAAGATGCTGCACATAATGTATCAGATAGTAATTAAGACAATCACATAAATGGACACTGTGTTCTTAATAAAACAATTTAGTCAAAACTTAAAATTATTGACCAAGGAAAGTGTGTGTTGGGGGGGGGGGGGCTTAAAATTAAACTCATTAAGATTATCAATGATTATAAGCATAACATATGTCACACTTTTTGGGCACCTTTTCCAAAGGAATGTAGTTTGTTTTTGAATATGTTAGATTCAAAAACGCGCATGAGACTGAAAGTGCCACAAAACTGTTCATTATCCATGCAAAGAAAAATAAAGTTTATCAGACAAACTATAGAGTAGACAACAGAAAAGAACTGCAAACTTATCAATTCATTTGAGATAAATTAACTCCCACCAAATATTAAACACAAACTAAGTAAAAACTTTATAATAATAACACAAGTTGTTTTTTTAAAAGAAATTAGAGAAAATTAAAATGATTATTTAGTTTTCTTAAATTTATCAATTTTATAAATTTCATTTAACCTTTAAAGAAAATAAAATTGAAAAGAAAGTAGTAAACTGTTAAAATAAATTAATACAACTATATGCTCTTTCCTTTTGGAATGTGTAATAAAGCAGGAAACTATGTCTTCATAAAAGGATTATCATGCAGTTTTGTGCAAGAACTAAATAATTAATTTTGTAACAAAATAACAACAGAAGAGGTGAGAAAAATCCTGCACCGTCTAAGTGAAGGAAATCAGAACTGCTTTTGCGACTCCCAACACCACTAGAATCACTCGAGGCTGACATAGGACTCGTGAGTTCGGTGCCAAAAGGGAACGAGCCCGTCGTTGGAGAGGGACTGCGTATCCGTGGTGATGTCATGCTACTGGGGTACCGTTGTCTTCCTAAGCAGGGGATGGGGTGAAGAAGCACAATGCAAAGTTAGGTATAATTTAGTATGTTACACACCACCGAAAAAAAAACACAAACAGATGAGGCCCATTCGTACCAACCTATTCTTTGACACTTTAAAATAAAAAATAAAGAGGTTTTGCTCAGGTTTACTTTAGCTAAAAATAAAAGATATAGGGAAAGATATACGATCATAAAAGCAGCATGGTGCTGTCCAAAAGAGGGATGATGGAAAGATGGACAGTCCACTGACTTAATTTAATAATAAAACTTATTGACATTATTTCACATTATTGTATTGACCAACCTAGAGGGGCAAGAGCGGGATCCAAAAATGAAATTTTGCTCGAAATCTTTCCTTAATTATAATTATAATTTCAGATGATGAAAACAAAGTCACACTCAAAATTGTAGTGCGGTTATGGATTTGTCTTAACACTAAGAACAGGTTGGTGAATATGGGCCAGGATGTTATTTTTAATCCATGAAATCAAAACAAAAGAAATGTATTAATTTGGGAACATTATTATAAATTTACAGCATGCATCAATGTTCAGATACACGAACGTATATTAATTTTTACTTATTTTGAACAATTCAGATAAGATCAATTAATTGAACCTTATAAATCCCAATTCAATTCCAAATTTAAGAAAGGGTCAAAGTATGATTTGAAATATTAAAATTCACCTAAAACATTTCGTAATGATTTGCATTTAAACACTGTTGATTCTTCAGGAAGTTTATCATGCAAAAACTAGTCAACTAGCAATGATTTGGCTGCAGGGATGGACATGCTAGGGTTAGCACCAATCATCTGGTCATATCACAGAATATCATCCCAGAAAACAAACAGAAAAAGAACCATCACCTCATCCAAATGCAAAGAAAACAAGGATGATGTAAGTGCACGGTGAACATTATCACTCAATACATCCCAAACACATAGTTTAACCCTTTGAGCGCTGGAACCGAATTTTGAAGCCCTTTGCAAACAGTTTGGATCCAGATGAGACGCCACAGAACGTGGCGTCTCATCAGGATCCAAACTGTTTGCTATTCTTTGAAAAAAAATCAAATAAAATGCTAATTTTTGAAATTCAGCAGACGACATTTTAGCAGACGACAAATTTCCCAGCATGCAAAGGTTTAAAGGTATGTACATTTTATTTGAATCTTGCTCTTGAAAAACCGAGCATGTGTGTGTGCGTCAAGTGTTGTCCCAGATCAGCCTCTTAAGTCTGCACAGTCTAATCATGTATGACACTTTCCGCATAGACTTGATCCTCATTAAGAATGCACTTCCTTTACACACAAAACCCATAAAAACGGACTCCACAGGCTAAACTGGGAGGATACTTTATACACATGAATTAACCCTTTGCATGCTGGGAAATTTGTCGTCTGCTTAAATGTCGTCTGCTGAATTTCTAAAATTAGCATTTTCTTCGATTTTTATTGAAAGAATACTATCAGAATAACAAACAGTTTGGATCCTGATGAGACGCCACGTTCTGTGGCGTCTCATCTGGATCCAAACTGTTTGCAAAGGCATTCAAAATTCGGTTCCCGCACTGAAAGAGTTAAGCCCGGTTTTCCCAGATCCAAGCTCATATACAAGTAGAAGAATTCATGTCTCATTGACAATACCACTCATTATGATTCCTGTAAAATATTACACAAATTTCAACCTCAGTCTATAAAACCAGACTGAATTTAATTGTTACTAAGGCACAAGAAACCAGTCTGACTGCAACTGTAACCAAGACAACTGAAACCAGTCTTCACTTACTGAATCTCATTGGGCTCTTGGGCCTTGAGTCTCCGGCTTGGATGGCGTCATATGCATTTCCGACGGCATTCAGTTCGTCAATACGTGGGGAAAACTCATAGTGCTCTTGAATCATTGGCTGCAAAATAAACAGCAACATATATTTAAGTTAAACAAATAAGCTACAATAAGAACATGCTACCCTATTTAAGTCCTTTTAGTAGAAAATAACATAATTTCAATGTTTTAATGACTTGTGAAACACTATGTAAGGACCTATGAAACATTATTAGAGTTTAGACAAAAACAGATTGCATATTCTGCCTAAACACACATACAATCAAAGTGCTTCCTACTTACTTGTAGCTCCTCAATCTGCCTGGATACAATGTCCATATCCACAGCAACAGGTTCGAAAGCATCTACACTTGTTTCCATGGTAGTCAACCATCGGACAACCTCATCCTTCATGCGTTCATAGTCGCTCTCTCGGCTCTCTTTAAGGCTGGCTTCTGCGTCCCTCTCGTTAAGACATTCCTCAAACTTTGCCCACAGCTGATCTATGTTGGCCAACGCCATTTTTATGGCATTAGGATCACCGGTTCTCGGATCCTGGATGAGGTTCTGCCCTGTGGCTTTCAGCTGCTGCACAGCCAGCATCTGGCGGTCTTTTTCAAGCTTGACAGCGTCCACCTTGTTCTTCAGTTGGTCTATTGGTTTCTTACTCCACTCGGAGGACTCTAAGGAGTCTGTATTTATTTGCATCCAGGCTCTAAGAACATCAAGGTTGTCATTGAATCTGTTCAAGCCTTCAGAGACTGTATTCACCTGCGCTAATGCACTTCTGCTCTTCTTCTGCGCGCCAAGGAAACGAGATGAAATGTCATTTATTTTACCTTCAAGAGCTTTGGCCATGTCTAGATCACAGGTCTTTATAAGTTCTCGTGCAGCTAGTTTCACAGATTCTACACTGGGTTGGTGACTCTCAATGTCTTTCTCAATGATGCTCAGTTGCTGTTCCTGTTCTTTCAACTTCTCCTGATTCAAACTCACCACCTTCTGTAGGTCCAATTTACGATCTGTGTCCTTCAACCAGGTCAGCAGGTTCTCTACAGCATCTTGGACGTCCTGCGATTTTGTCACAGCCGTCTGGAGTTCATTAGCCTTTTCATTGACCTCCTCAGAGATGATATCGTGTCTGCCAGAAATGTCATCAATAATCTCCTGGATCTTTTCAATCTGTTCACCGTGTATTCCAAGGTCGGCCATCTGTGCAATCACCTCCTTACCACACTTCTCCAACTCAGCCATCTGATTCTTGTGAGCAATTGTATCATTTCCAACAGCTTTCATTTTTTCGAGGGCCTCTCTTAGAGCTTCGGGTTCTGGAGCAGACGACTCTTGTCTCGTCATGCTCAGTTTCTCCTCGGTGTCTGTCAACCAAGAAAGCATCGTCCATGTGGACTCGTTAAATGTCTTCTGTTTGTTGACCAGAGCAGTTAGTTTGTCGCCAAACTTGTTACACTCAGCCTTGACCTCATTGTACCGAGTTTCAGCCTCTTTCTGCTTCTCTATGACGACCTCCACCTCTTTGTTGTCCATGGCGATGAAGCTGGTGCGACTCATACGACTCGGCTTGGCTCGGTCTGCCTTGTAGGCATCCAGCTCCAATTTGTGAGCCTGAAATATGCAAGAAATCACATTGCCACTGTTGATCTCAGATATTGGGAAATCTTAATTTATTTTTTTTTCAAGACAAAAAACAATTAAAGTATAATGTTTTAAATACAGGTATTTTAACTTCATAATTATACACCCTTGAAATGCACCAGTTATGGGGATATGACTACCATAATTGTCCATGACAACGTAACATACCTTTGCTTCCTCCATGTATGTTTTCAGTGGGTAGGACAGATAGCGCAAATCTGCAGCGTGGGCTATGATGTCAGACTGCATCTCCTGAAATCACATCAACACGATCTCATATGAGATTTAATAGATCTTCGCTATGGGCAACCTGGTGTATTTGCATGTGCGACGTGTCGTCCCAGATTAGCCTGTGCAGTCTGCACAGGCTAATCAGGCAGTCTGCACAGGCTAATCAGGCACAACACTTTCTGCCAAGACTGGATTTTTGTTAAGAAGAGACCTCCTTAAAATAAAAAATTCCATAAAAGCAGAAAGTGCACTGGCATGACACTTTATGCACATCCATTAAGACCCACTTTCTGAGAACGAGATAACAAACCTATATCATCGTAAATTACTACACAGCATAAAAAATATTAATTATAAACCTGCTAGAGAACTCACCTTGTGTTGGTCCTTCACTCTGGTCACTCCGTCCACTATCTGTATCGTCTCTATCTGCCTCTGTAACTCCTGTTCTGTGGTCCCCAGCCAGGCACTGAACTTCTTCAGTTCCGCTTCAAATTTGGTCAGCTCGTCTGTAGCTGTTGTCAGGTGCTTCATACGGGACTCACATGTCTTCTGTACCTACGAATGTTATAAATAGAAGAAAATTAGTCATATTTTTTAGTTAAGAAAAATAAAAATTCCAAATACTCTGGATAAAACCTCTGGTTATTTGTTTTTCAAGGCATGTGACCAATATGCTATACCAGAAAAATTAATGTTAATGATTAAAACACAATTATTTCCTTTAAAAACAACTCATATTGTTGAATTGATATTCCCTTCCAAATAAATTTTGTTAATGGATGAGTGCAGATTTAAAAAAACAACAAAGAGCAGTAACTCTTATTTATGAAAGTTAAGGGTTATGGTTTTTGTGCATGGCACTTCTCCTTATCGATATATATGCACCCATGAAGTTTCATGTTGAAATCTTGTATGCTGTCTAAGATATAGCCCTGAAAAGTTACAACATACAAAAACAACAAATGGCAATAATGACACTAACATAGTATTCTTTATTTATAGAAACATAAAGTTTCTTTGGAATGTCTACTCTTAAACGCAAGCAAAGGTTCCATTTTCCTCTGAGATATTACCTTGCCATAGGAGGTTTTGATGACCGACTCCAGGTTCTGTAACTCCGTGACCTGTTCCGGAGTGAGCTCCTCCTGGTGGTGTTCCACGAGCTGCTCTGATTGGTAGACGAGGGAGCGGATAGGCTGCTGGTGGCCGAGCACGTCATCATACAGTGCCTGTGGAAAAGAGTAACACTTACATTTATGTTGTGTATTAAGTATACAGACTTAATTATTATTCAGATTTGTTAAAATCTATTCAACCCAACAACATATACTTATTAAATGTGACATCGCAGATCAGCCTGTGCAGACCACATGGGTTCATCAGGGACAAGACTTTCCACTTTAATGGAATTTTCCGGTAAAAGGAAATCACTTCTTAACAAAAATCCAGTCCGAGCGGAAAGTGTGGTTCCAGATTAGCCTGTACAGACCACACAGGCTTATCTGGGAGGACACTTTACTCACCTGCATTAAGCCCCGTTTTCCCAGACTGAGGCTCACCCGATGACTGATAGTCCTTACCTTGAGTACTTCCCGCTGACTCTGAGCCTTGTATGCCTCCTCACTCACGGGCTGGTCGTCCTTCAGCAGCTGTTCCACGTCTGAGACCCAGTTGAGCTCATTGTGCAGGTCTGACACGAGCTTATCGTGCGAGTCTGAGAGTTGCTGCAAGGGGGAAACACACATACATGAGCCTTGCTCTGAGAAAAAGGAGTTTAATGCATGTGCCTTAAGTGTCGTTATAGATTAGCCTGTGCCGTCTGCACTGTCTTATCAGCAACAACATTTTCTGCCTAAACTGGATTTTCGTCTTCCCTTAATCGAAAAATACAATGAAAGCAGAAAGTGGCATCCCTGATTAGCCTGTACGGACTGCACCGGCTAATCTGGGACGACACTTTACGCACATGCATCAAATCCCCTTTTTACAGTGTGAGGCTCAAAGGTTCACAATTGTCATTGGAGTCTGTGTGCAAGCACTTGCAAAAAGCAGAGGTTACCATCGTGCAAAAATGGTTTAAATACATGTAACGCTTAAATTTATAATGTTCAAATGCGATTTCATAATGTGTGATAGTTTTTAGGTCTGGTTATTTTTCAAACAATTGGATGAAATTTATAGATATATTAAGTTGCTTTTTTAATAATGTAGTCATATTTCTACATGAATCATAATTGTATTACCAGAAAAAATATGCAATAATATCAACATATTGGTAATCATAAAATAAGTGTTTTTCTTATGTTTCAATATGCAAAATCATAACATAATGTTATAAACAGGTACACAATAAAAATATTGACCAAATACAGTTAAGGGTAAATCTATTCTACATACGTTAGAGGAAAGCAATGGACAGCTTATTGGGCTCTAGGACTTGGCATTGACAGGGAAAACGGAAACAAACTTACAACACAGGGCTTAACAATTACCATGAAAACCCAATTTCAGCAATATAGTGGACTGTTTTAACAGGCAAATACAGTTTTTTAGCCAGATTGCTGACATGGTACATCTCAAATGAGGCAGTAATGATATTTAGTGTAATTGGAATTTTCCAATAAAAATAAATAGATACAAAATCTACATCCAAATAACTAGAAAATTAATTGATATAGCTTGTACTTGCAGAGAAAAGGGCATTCCATCACTTTGTATAAATACTGGATAACTAGTAATTAAAGAAATAAAATGCTTATTTGTTAGATGGTTTTCCTCTTATAATGCTATTGGAGTGTCCTTCAGCCAGATAGTGGCCCTAAAAATCTATTTGTGTCTTTTAGAAATTGGTTGATACATGGCAATTGTACAACCCTTTCTTCACTTAATACATTTATAGAATTATAAGTATATAACACATCATATACAAGTTCATACAATCTGCAAAATGCAACCAATACTGTCCAACAATCATTCATATTTTTAATAAAAATACAACATACATGCATTAAATTGCATTCACCTAATTGTGTGGCGTTCAAAGAAATCTGGGCAAAATGCATGTGCGTAAAGTGTCGTCCCAGATTAGCCTGTGCAGTCCGCACAGGCTAATCCGGGATGACACTTTCCGCCTTAACTGGATTTTCGCTAAGAAGAGACATCATTTTAACTAAAAATTCCATAAAAGCGGAAATTGTCATCCCTGATTAGCCTGTGCGAACTGCACAGGCTAATCTGGGATGAAAATTTACGCACAAGCATTATGCCCAGTTTTCTCAGAACACAACACTATTATACAAATATCAAGTTAATTATAATGTACAAGAAGAAAGCCCTAGTTTTGATCTTTCAAAGAAATGTGCAATACAATTTTGTTTATTTTATTTTTTTAATCAAAAGGTTCATTCTTTTAGTGTTTTTTTCCCCAAAAATCGTACAAAAAGCAAAGATGTATAAACATACAAACATTATTTTTTAAATCACAGCTTTTATAATATATTTTAATTTTTTTTGGAATACGTTGTTCAAGATGCATATATAGAATCATACGATCCAATCCAAAAGCCCACCATTGTTGACCTATAACCAACCATGCTTAAAATGAAGTATGAATTGTATTGAAATCCTGAACATTTGCGTTACACTCGTGTTATAGTTGAATATGACACATATTAAATATTATTATGGAAGTAATACACCTATTTACAAAAAGTACATGCATCATTTCATTGAACAAACCATCTGTAAGTGTAGCTTCAATGCAAAAGGAAAATTCTTCAGTTGCTGTTCTTAAAATAAGGTGGTTTAAAAATACATGTATAATTGAAAAGTCAAAATATGATAAACAAATACACATGAAGTATACAATCTTGCTGAAATAATCTGTCTAAAAAGTTCTTCTCCAATTAAACATCATCATTCCATGACAATTACCCAATTGTTTCCCACAAAAATATCCATTAAAGAATAAAATCAAAACAATGATATAATTTTAAGGTTTATAAATCTTTAAATCATTTTTCCTGATGCGATCACAATTTTGACTTAAACAAGGTATGTGTTTGTGAAACACTATGTCCCCTTTTGAGCGATTTTGACCCATATATTTGACCTTTGACCTTAAAGGATGACCATGACCTTTCACCACTCAAAATGTGCAGCTCCATGAGATACACATAAATGCCAAATATCAAGTTGCTATCTTCAATATTGCAAAAGTTATGGCCAATGTTAAAGTTTGTGCAAACAAACCAACAAACAAAACCAACAAACCAACTGACAGGGCAAAAACAATATGTCCCCCAGTATAGACTGGGGGACATAAAAATCAAATCTTATTTGTTGTCTTTTGATGCAAGAGTGATGTTCAAAAAAGGGTGCAAAAAATGTCACACTTATGTTTTTCAACATGCAGTAATAAATAAACGCGCTATTGCGACTGGTGTCATTCCAAGTTCTTCAGCGCTGGCTGCTTGATTGCTTCTCCTTCAAACTTGGTCACCTGAATGGGCTTAGCATGCAAAGGGCATAAACTAGCATATTACTACAAGCTACCTAGAAAACATTGGGATTGTAAATATCAATGGAAAATGTTGGTAAAATTTATTTTGGATCTCAGAATGAAATATGGGGTAACAAAAGCTTAACGGCTTGAAAAATTCAATTAAAAATGTGAATTATAAGTGTTTGAAATAAATCGTCTAAAATTGCAACTGTGTGCACAACTGGTAAGGCAACCCAATGCATGCACATTAAGTTTGAACGAGTTCATGCCCAATATATATATTGTACCCAGCAATTATAAACAGGAATACTAAATTTAAGATTTATATAAATCAACTTTTGACAAAAGCGATATTTTTGGTTATCATGTAAAACTTTCCATTAGGGATTATTCTTAGCTCATCAGTCCATAAATAAGACCTTTTTGATAACGTGACTGTTCTATGGCAAATATGAATATTTACAACTTCTACAAAAGAGATCGGGATACTTAAAATCGAAACATTGCAAAATAACATTGCAGCAAGAACTGAAATTGCTTCTACCAATGTTCAAGAACTGAAATTTTGTCTACAACAAAATTAATGCACTTAATAAGCCAGTTGTATTCTAAAAAACATTTCTACAAAATAAACATTGACAAATTTGCTAGAAAAAAGAAACAAAAGTTGTTAAATTTTAATATGCCATGTACATACCATTCTGTACATCTATTGAAACTTGGGCATTTAAATTATGACAAATTTTACAAGATGACCTTAAAATGTGCCAATATAAAGGCAAGCATTAATAACAGAGAAGAAAAAATATTTTTCTCAACACCTAAAACCGACTCTGAAACTGTTGCAAAAACTCTGAAACAAAGGCATGTACAATAAACGTTAGGCAAAATTGTCAGTTAAGCTTTATATGTTTCATTTAGTGAACCTACTTGGGAGATATATATTTGAGATAATTTCTCAACTGAAGCTTGAATACAAATGATATATAATATTAGACAAGTATTGGAAATTAATTTTCTAACTGAGAAGTTCACACACTCATTCTTTCACTAAGGCAACCAAATAATGCATTTTGAATTAACCATACCTCAATAATGTTAAACATTCAATACTGCGTGAAAAGTCATTTCATCAACTTTTCAAACTTAAAATAAAAAAGTATATATTAGACATTTAAATTATACAACATGCTTGTACCAAATTCGTATTCTAATGAAATGTTATTTCTGTAATTATAGAAGTAAAAAGAATGTTATTTTTAGAATAAACTTTTGCAAATCAAGGTAGCGTTTCCATAGTAACCATGCAGTATTAAGTATTTAACACCAGGATTCGGGGCAGACACATGCACCATATAATCAAGTTAATGACTTCAGATAGAGAAAAGAACAAGTAAAGTTTACATATCAAACAAGACAATCAAACAGCACTATATATTAAACATAGATCTACTTGATAATACAGAAAATTGTTATACAATCAACATTTTTTTCATCAAAATTTATCATTAAATACATTAACTCAATTTGTAAACAAATTGTTTCATAATTGTTTTCCAAATACAAAATGTTCTTCTTAAACATATACTTTTCGATTCAACAATTATTGTGACTTGTGAAATCAGTAAATTTTAGTATGATTCAATGAAAACGCACTGCACATACAAACAAACACACGCTATTGAGTTAGTTAAAACAACTGTTAGAACACTAACAAGCTCATATCTTTTTAAGGTGACCGATGAAAGTATTTATAGGAACAAGGACCCACAATGCCCTAACTGTTGCCAAACTGTTGTATTTTTTACAACAGGATCTGATATTCCATTCCAGGAAAATCTCAAAAACACCTATATAACTTGGCAACATTAAAACAAATCAACAACAAAACAAGCACCATGCAAAGAGGTCAAGATACACTAGAAGTAATATCTTTTTTCTGTTCATTCACATGCCTAACATAAGAACATTTTCGACCGCTTCAGAAACAAAACATGCTCGTCCTAGTTATTCCCAAAGAGTTATTAGACACAAACAAACTGAAGAATGAAATAAACTCAACGGACAACATACATCATTTTAAAAAGAAAATGTCATTCCAAGGAACATTCCAGAAGTACTGATCTAGATCTAGGACAAGGCCAGGGACATTCCAATGCTTATACCTGACGCTCTTCCTTCAATGATGGGGGAAGACCAGGGCTGAACAAGAATTCTTTTTTCCTTTGAGGAGAAACCAACAACTTGTGACCTTGACCCATTAATGACCCTGTGTGACCTTGATTTGCATTTTCAATTTCAACTTTATTTTGATCACTTAAAGTAGGTTCTAAGTTCATAATTACACTTGGACATAATTTGGCGCCTTTCACCAACTTACTTGTTGCACTTGGGAGATTTTTTACCATACTTTCATCATGCTGTCCTAAGAAACCATCGACTGGTTCTTTTGGTACTTTATTATTGTTCACAGTGGAATCTGCTATGCTTTTGGAGCAAGTATTATCTGCATCATCCACAAAATGTACAGCTTTTAAATGGCTCACTTCTGCAACAAACTTTAAACCCATTTCATCATGTCCAAACTGATTTTGTGAAAGATTTGTTTCATAGCCAGAAGAATTACTCTCCATACTTGAAGTTGAACTTGAAACTTTTTGATCATTACTTTTACCCTGTTTGCTTGGTTTGAAATTAAGTGTTGGTCCTTGTTTGACACTAACTTGTTTCCTAAGGTTTCCTTTCCAAATTTCATCTGGTTTCATGCCAGGAATAATTTCCACATTGTTACTACTCTCTCTCAAGCCCTCTCGCGGGATATTGCTTATGATCAACCCGGCTGATACAGCTTCTTTAAAATTCAAGTTTGCCTTTTCGGAAACATATTTCCCGCCAATATCATCAATCACTTTCCTCTTGATTCCTTCCCTCAGTTTAATAACTTCACCATCTTTATCAACATCTCTTACTTCCTTACAACTATCCGTAATCACATCTTTTTCAATCAGATCCCTCAATGTTGCTTCATCTGCTGAGGAAGCACTTTTGAAGTGACCTGTATTTTCATTATAAAGTCCTTGATTAACTGCACTGTATAAGCTCAGACCTTTTGGACTTAAGATAAAACCTTTGTCAACTGCATCTGCTAATGAGAATGACTCTCCTGAATGTGGATTTTTGAATTCACCAGTTTTCACATCAATCATTCCTAAACTTCCTGCCCTTTTCAATGTAATCGGCTTCACAGTGTCTGGATCAATGACTTCTGACTTTGATCTGCTTAGTACACCTGTTGAAAACGCATCATGGTATTTGTTTTTACCCTTCAACCCTTCATTGGTTAATATTTCTTCAACGTAAATCTCAACGGAACTCTTACACTGAAGTTCGACTTGGCTTTTCACAATATATCCAGCCTCTTTAGCAATAGACAACTTTAACTGACTACCAGTCAGAGGATCAATGTACATTCCACTTTCAGAGTCTATAATTCTTCTGTTAATGGCTTCTTCCACTGAGATGCATTCATCTGTATTTGGATCGATTACCTCTCGGTTCTTACTGTTGATTAACCCACTAGCAATGGCATCTTTTATACTGAGCCTTTTCAGAGTAAAGGTGTCTTGTAACAAACCTTTGTCACTGTCAAACAAGCCTTTTTCAATAGCATCAAAAAGAGTTCCGATTCGATATCCAGACTGGTCGTGCTTCACATTTTGTATCAATGAGTCCAACGAAGAGGACACATTTTTGTTGGTGGACAGCCAGTTGAGATTCTTGTTACTCATCACTAATTCTGAGAAGGTATCACTCTTAACACTGAGCTGATCCACATCATCATCAGATCCAGAGAAAGGTTTTGATTTAATAACCAGCAGACCTTGGTCTAATGCCTGTTTAAAGGTCATTGGTTTTGCTTTTGACACAATCACTGACTCAGACCCACCCTCTTCAACTTGAAACAACAGGTTCTTTGCAAGAGCATCCTTCAATGGTACAATAACATTCATGACAGGGTCATTGAAATATACTCTTTTAATACTCAGCCTTCCCTGACTAACAGCTTTCTCAATCGGCAACTTTTCCTCCATGAGATAGTCAAAGAATATTCCATTCTCCAGGTCCAAGAAGCCAAATTTTAGAGCTTCATCAAATCTAATTGGACTACTAACAGAGTCACTTCTGTCACTAATTATGGAACTAGCCATGTCCATGTCTGTTAATGACCCACAATTTGAAGATATCTGATTTTCTTTCATATTCAGCTCGTTTTCAAGTGATCTTTGCAGTACAGTTAATTCGCTGCCATCAAAAAGAGAGCTCTGTTCCAAAGAATTTGTTAAACTATCATGAGTATTGGTTATTTGCTTTGGTAACTGACTTTTCTCTATAATGAAACTTTTGTTCACTGCTTCAGCTAAGGACATCCGTCTTCCAGACTTCAACTTCAAAAACCCGCTACTTTCGTCTACAATGTTCTGTTGAATGGCTTGGGCTAATGACATACTTTGATTTTCAATGTCTTCACTTACGGCCTCATTTATGTTCTGCACTGTGGTATTGTGGGCATCAATGATCCCCCTTTCGACAGCATCATCAAATGTTAAGAAGTTTCCAGTGTTTAAATCTTCCACCATCAGGCCATCATGGGTCAGCATCCCATACATCAAACCCTCAGGAACAGTAAACTTTTCTTTGGTAAAATCGACCATCAAGTTTTGATGAACTGCAATGTCCAATGTGAAAGTCTTCTTTTGAGTCCTATCGAACACTGAACCTGTTTTGTCACTCACATAGCCTTTCTTCAGTGCCAGCTTAAAGGACAGATATTTGCCAGTCTCCAGACATTTCACCCTTGTTCTGTTCACATCAATGAGGCCCACTTTCAATGCATCAGTTAAGGACATCTCCTGACTTGTTGATGGATCAAAAATAGTGTTGTTTATTGTATCGTAAATGCCCAGATTGAAGGCACTGGCAAGGCCAAGTCTTGGGTTATGGGAATGCACAACATAGCCTGCGTTTATAGCTTCAGACATGGGTATTATGAAATCATTTTTAATATCACAATAGCTTGCAGTCTGAATGTCTATTATTCCTTCTTCAATCGCTGTCTCCATATTCAAAAATCTTCTTTCATTGGGATCTTTAACAACATAGTCATTCCAAGAATTTGAGAAATCATCCTGTTCATAGCATGAATCTGACATTGACTTATTACGTTTTTTGCTACCAACAGTCACAAGTAAAAATCTATCAACTGCTTCTTGCAAACTGATCTGTTCATCTTCAAACAAATAATTTCCAGTGAGCTCATCAATGAATCCTAAATCAAATGATTCCTTTAAAGAAAATAAACCAATTCCTGGTACAACAACTTGCCGTCTACAGGGATCAATCAATCTTTGTTCAATTGCTTCCACTAAATTGACAGTTTTTCCTGTTCTAACATCAAGAAAGCTACCATGTTTTTCATCATAAAGTCCATGTTGAACAGCTTCTGCAATTGTTAATCCTGTTACTGGAATTTCAATGATGTTCCCTTCTTCTACGGCATCAATGAGACTTGATATTTTGCCACTTTCAGTATTTGTAAATGTACAATTCCCATCATCAATTATACTACAAGCAATTGCTTCAACAATTGGAATGAAACTACCTGTCTTCACATTTTTAACTAAGGTAGGACCCGGATTGATTACACGCACAAGTATTGCATCTGCTAAATTCAATTTCTTTTTGGATAAGGAGTCAAAAATCTTCCCATTCTGATCCACATTACCTTTACCAATGGCAGTTTTCAGTGTGATATATTCATCACTCGCAGACCTTCGAAGAATGCCTTTAGATTTTGCTTCTTGGACATCACAGACATCATCCTCTTTCAACATTGTTATTTCTGATAGTTTTGTGTTGACAATTCCCAAGTATTCTGCATTCATTAAAGAAATGAATCGTCCAGTGGAAGTGTCTTTCACCATGGTTTTCTTTGGATCTATTAACTTCACCTCAATCGCTTTTTCAAGACTTAGAACTTCCCCTGATTTTGGATCTACAAAAGACTTTGATTTTGAGTCATATATATTGAACCTAATTGCTTCAAGTACTGAGCATGGTAAAACTCCATGTGTTGCATTAAACAGAACAAGACCTTTGTCTATTGCTTCATTTAATCCCATTTCTATTCCATCACAACTATATTTTCCACTGACTGAGTCAATAATATGTTCATTAATTGCAGCATCCAGAGTCATAACCGTAAGAGACTTGGGATCTCTAACTAATACTGAATCCACATCGAGAAATCCACTTTCTATAGCATCTCCAACTGCCATATCAACACCAAGATCTTCATCTCTGAACATATTTGTTTCTGGATTAAAATAATTTTCCTCCAATGCAATTTTTAGTGTTAGCTTTGGTTGATTAGTGACATCAATTAAAATTCCCTTCTCTAAAGCTTCTAAAACTGGCACCCTTTTTCCACCATCCATATCAACACAAACACCAGAATCAAAGTACAAAAGTCCCTTATCAAGAGCCGTGTCAAGTTTGCAAACACTGCCTGTTTTAGTATCTCTAACTCTAATTGAATCCTGGTCAATCAAACCAGATGTAACTGCTTCACCAAAGCTGATCTCTTCATTGTTATCTGGGTTTAAAAATGTCCCTAACTCTTCATCAAAAAGACCTTCTTCCACAATTTCTGACAGTGAAAGTTTTAATGGAGACTGGGATTTCATTATTAAACCAATCTTGAGGGCAAAATTGAGTGATATTGCTTGCTCATTGGAATCTATCATTTTCCCAGACTCAGGGTCAATAATTCTGTTTTCAATTGCCTCTTGTAATGAAATAATATCACGACTGACTGGATCTCGTATCAGTGATTCCCGGTGTATAAGTCCCTTTTGCAAAGCTATTTCAAATGGAATTTTACTACCATCCTTGGGATTGTGTAGCATGTTCGTAACTGAATTGTACAGACCTTGTTTAATTGCCTCGTCAAGCATGATTGGAAAAGTTGTTGGTGACTTTTCAGTAATAGCCAAACTGCACCTTCTCTGGACAAAAGACATTGATGGTTTGTCTACCATATCAATTGAATGCCTTCTTCCAACAGATGATTTTGAAGGGTTTTGATTGAACAGTATATGCCCTCCATATTCTTTCTGACCATCATCACTTTTCACCTCTTTAAGGTTCACAATATGTTTGTCAGATTCTTTAAGCTTTACAATGCCTTCATCAGAGTTTGAAGCCACCACCCCAATGCGAGGATCTAGAACAAGTCCTATCTGTTTAGCTTCATTCCAGGTCATCCATTTGCCTGTTATGTTATCTTTTACCTTTCCCCATTCAGTGTCAAAAATGAATGACTCAACACTTTGTGATATATCAACCCATTGGTCAAGTCTACGGTCAAGTATTTTAGTTTCCTTGATAATTTCTTTTTGTGAAATCAATGCAACCAAACCGGGCCCTAATTCTGTATACATATCACATTTTCCAATTGGCTCATTATCACTGACCTTAATTAATCCTTTTGCTACAGCAACATGAAAAGGCCAATTTAAAGCAGTCTTTAAGTTTATAGTTTTTCCTGAATGAATGTTTATTTGACCCGAATTTATTGCTTTCTGAATATTGACTGTTTTGCCATTTGCCTGTTTCACTTGTAATAGTTCTGGACTAATAATTCCACAGTCAATAGCTTCTTGCATGTGAACACATTTCCCTGTTCTTGGATGAATCCACTTTTCTTTTGAGGTATCCCAAAAATCCTCTAACAATGTTTCAGTGTATGCCACAACCTCAGATTTTGACATTCTGTTAATTTCAAACTCTGCCTCCTCATCAGAATCCAATTTACCAGGTAACATATATTTAGTCAAGTTAATTTCACATCCATTAGCTTTGAGAACTTTGTTTCTACTCTGAACAAAACCAGAATCAGTGAAACTAGTGTTTAAACTGTTAGAAAATATCAAAGATTTTGAGTCTTCGTTGGAACTAAAGCTTTTATCAAGAGAAGTTTGGGATAAGGTCACACAATAGTCACCAAGGTCACATTTTGGGCCAAGAACAGAAGTAGTCACCACTGAATTGGAGGGATTCTGAAAATAATAGCCATAAACATAATAGCCATTAACAACTTTAAACATTGCCAGTATTTTAACTGGACATCTTCTTTATTACTACGTAACGTTTTACTGACATTACATTTTATAATTTTCAAATGAAAACAAAAATATTTAAGGAAGACTTATTTTAAACCCATTGAATGAATATTCTGACCTTTGCACTACTTATAGTGAAACACAGGAACCGTCAATTGAAAGATCAAAAGATGAATTTTAAAAGAGAATAAAATCTCTCCTACACAACAAAAATCTAGCGAAATCTGTTCTTTGGATTTAAACTTCTATTTTTTTTAAAGATCTAATACTAGCATTACTCTACTAGAAATAGAAATTATAGAACAAGCCAAGGTGAAAGACAAAGAGAATATCTACACTAGTTGTTTCAAACTCTCTCACATTCCATTCTCACTGCGCATAAGTTCACATTAAATTCAGAGTAAAAAAAAAATGAATACAAATTTCAACAACAATACAATGTATACAAATGAATGACAGAAAACAATAATGTCAGATCTTCAGATGAGCCATTTATGAAAACAACATATTCAATATCAAGGACAACAGCACTTTAAAACAAATAAAAAGTACAAATATATTCATGCAACAACAATGACCAGTATAAAATATATAAATATGGAATGAATATAAGGAATATTTTGACAATATTCAAGCATAACAATTATTTATGCATGCAATACACAGCATGTGTGTAAATGAATCATTGTTCTCACCACAGATTCTAGATCCAAGTTGTTCTCCAGACGAGGTGGCATTTGAAAACTTCCAACCAACTTCACTTCCCCTGTGCCCTCCACAGCTTCTATGTCCACAATACCACATTTCAAAGCCTCTGTGATGCTCAATCGTTGGCCAGTCAAGGAATTGACAACTTTCCCAGTTGAATCCATGAAGAAGCCAGGCCTGGTTATGTAGGTTGCTGAACCTTGACTAACCACCACTTCTGTAGCAGTCTTTGCCACGAGCTTTCCATCTTTGAACACTTGTTCATGCTTAGGTGAAAAAGGAGACCCTTCTTTGATGTGTACAATTTCATCTGATTTCAAAATTTTGTTTTCCATAAAATTGCTTGAACCATCCACAATGTCATCCGAAGAAAGTTTTGGCTGAATAAAGCCTGCATGGATGGCCATTTGCAAAGGTACTGTTTGTCCTTGTGGTGAGGTAAACAATGCAGTTTCTGTATCAATCTTTCCTTTCTTTATAGCCTCAGAAATAGACATTGGCATTTCAACATGTTCCCCTGTTTCAGCGATTTTTAATTCACACTGCTCCATATCGAGGAAACCACAGATAACAGCTTCATCAACTGACATACTTTCACCGGATCGTGGATCAACATACTCCCCAGTTTTCACATCAATAAGACCTGCTAAAAGAGCCTCTGTAAGACTTATGGAAACAGATTCAAAAGATCCACTCTGTTCGCTGCTTGGTGTTTCTAGAAATTCAGCACTTGACTGTCTTTGATAACTGGGTGTTGTAGGTGTAATGGCAATGTCTTGCAATCCATTAGTTTTCTCAGCAGAACTAGTCATCATATCTTCCTTTACACTACCATCAACTGCTGGATGACTTTCAATGACCATTTGTGTAAATGTCAATGGTTTACTCATAGCACCTTTCACTATGCTCACAACCTCTCCACGAGGGAAGTTGCTATTGACAAGAGGGGACAAATAGCCGTTATACAAAGCTTCCTCAACACCAAAAGACTTTCCTTTTCTCACATCCCAATATAAGCCACTTTCAGAATCAATTAAACCACTTCTGAATGCCTGTTGCAAGCTGTATGTAACCCTGTCCTTTTTGGGGGCTTTGTATTTGAATGGCCTACCATCATCACACACTAGAACCTTAGAAATTATTGCCTCATCAACAGACATAACCTCAGAATTAAATGGATTTTTAAATGTTCCATCCATGCAATTGATAAATTTGTTCTTAAGAGCTTGAGTGAAAGTTACAACTTGAAGCTCTGTTCCTGGTGCATCTATCTTATACACAGTGTCATATTTGGGTTGTTTCTTGCTCTTGTCTTTAACTTCTGTTTCAACAAGACCGGCTTTTATGGCTTCGGAGACTGGAATCACATGACCAGCTTTTGTGTCAACAAACATACCCGATGGAGCCAGAATTCCTTGTTTTAAAGCCTCAGAAACTCCAACTTGCTTTCCATTGGCAGTGTCCAGCACAGATATGATGTTGTAAGTGGTGCTTTTCGTTGGTGAGGTTGATTGGAACATTGAAGTTTTCTCCAAAGAAACTGTTCCTGAGACAAGCCCTGCCTGCAAAGCTTCTTCCATGTCATATGTTTGTCCAGAGCGACCATGTGAGTAGGTTCTCAAATCTTTGTCTAATATTCCTCTTTGAATAGCATCTGTAACACTCACTTTTTCACCAGTTCTTGAATCAACAGCTTGTGTGAGTATTACCTGTTTGCGATCCTTAACATCTGTTCCATACTGTTGCACGAGATGACCAGTTATCAATTCATTCTTCAATGCCTCTTCAACTGTCATTCTTGTATGAGTCTTGAAATCAACATAGTGACCAGAGTCTGAGTCCAAAATTCCTCTTCGTTTTGCTTCAGATATGTCAAGATCTTTTCCAGTCATTGGGTCTTTTACTTTTTCAACCACTATGCCTTTAACGATTTCTTCATCAGTTATTTCTGGACCATGTTCTACTCTGGCGAAACCTTGCATCACAGCATCATCAAGTGGCATCATCTGATCTGTAAGCCTATTATAGACCAGACCTCTTTCAGGATCAAATAATCCTTTGTCTACAGCTTTCTTCAAAGTATATTCTTTCCCAGTTAAAGGATCTATAATTGCTTTGACAGTTATTGTTTCTCTTCTTACATCAGTTACAACTGGTACAGTCTTGATTTCTTCCATAACCACCAATCCCTTCTGTGCTGCATCTCTAAGTGAAATGGTTTGTCCAGTACGTCTGTCAAGATACTTACACATAGACTGATCAAGAATACCATTTGAAACTGCTTCAGTCACTGACATTTCCTCTCTTGTCCTTGGGTCCAAGACTGCCTTGACAGTGTAAGCCTTTTTCCCCATTTCAATCTGCACACAAGCAGGCTTTAAAATAGAACTAGCTTGCGATGAAACAGAACTTGTTGATTCAGCTTCAACAAATCCTCTATTCACTGCATCTGGTATTGTGAAATTCTCTCCAGTTTTAAGATTGAAATAATAGCCACTCTTCAAGTCTAACAAACCTTTCTTTATTGCTTGTGAAGCTTCAATTCTTTTGCCAGACATGGGATCCAATACTGATCTTATTGTGTAGGAAACTTTTTCTTGAATCAAACTATGATCACTGCTGACAGATTCTGTTTCTGAACCGTCAACTTCAATCAGACGCTCTGAAATGGCTTTACTAATAGGCATTGTAGAACCATCATCAGAAACATACAAGCCAAGCTTTTCATCAATAATACCTTTTTGAATGGCTTGTTTCATGGAAATGAAGCGACCCTGATCTTGGTCATATACAGACTTTAATACGTGCATTGTTTCTTTGTCATGAATGTATCTCTTTGGCAAAGTATCTGTAAATATTCCACTTTTTCGAGACGTCTGCGACCCTTTTGCATAGCCATACTTGATAGCCTCTGAAATTGTCATCTCTTGTCCTGTGTAAGTATTCCGGATCAAACCTGCTTCTACGTTCAGTATTCCTTTATCTACTGCTTCAGGAATGCTCAATAGTTCCTTTGTTTGTGGATCAACAATGGTATCAATTTCGAAAGACTGTGTCTGTGAAAGAGTATTTTCAGACGTCTTGTGATAATTGTCAGAAGACATCATATTTGCTTCAACTTCACTGGCTGTGACATAATTCTGATCCATTGCTTCATTTAAATCCATACTCTTCCCTGTTCTTGAATCCTTATATTTACCCTTGTTTTCATCAATAATTCCTTTGCGAATAGCTTCGTGAAGAGACACTTTATCACCTGTTTCCATGTCTAACACTGCAGCAACCTTCACTTTTTTCTTTTCTGAGAAAGTTATTTCTGCTTTGAAGCCTTCTTTTGACAAGCCTTCTTTCATTGTAATGCTGTCCATGACCTGACCCTGAATATATCCGAAGTTCAAGGCTTCAACAATGCCCATGACTTCTCCTGTTTTTGGATTTGTGTATGTACCATCATGAGGATTAATCAGGCCTGTGTCAAGTGCAGTACTAAGGCTACATGAGGTTCTTTGTCTTGGATCATGCACAGACTCCACATGAATCTTGTCTTTGGTTTTCATCACCAAACTGGCAGCAGCATGAACTTCTGGAATTGTTTCATGAAGTTGACCTCCATTCATCATTTCAGCAAGTCCCCGTCTGCCGTCATTGACCAGATGACCAGTGTTGTCAATTAAAGCTGTATCAAGGGCATCTCTTAAATTGATCAACTGACCAGACGGTGTCTGCAGTTTGACAGATTCCGGATGAATGTGACCACTGTCTACAGCTTTTCTCAAATGCATGTACATACCCGAGTCAGGGTCTTGAAACATTCCTGTTTCTGGATTCAGATACCCACTAGACACTGCTTCCATGAAGTGCATCATTTCAGAGTCCTTTGCTGTGACGGATGTGAGTTCTCGCACTTGAGTAACTTCAAGAATGTTTGGTCCAACGACATTTACTTTCGTGGCTTCAATTGTAATTGGTTCTTTCTCGAGAGGAAAATTTGACTTCTGATCAAGCCCATCTTGTTTTTGTTTTCGGGTCAGGGTATTCATGTTTACAGCATCGGTATGTTTCTTTCTAGGGGTTGTGGCAGCTTTAATTGCCAAATATGGAGCCCCAATCAAAGCAATAAGACCTTTCTTTGCTGCATTCTTCATTGTCACCTTGGTGGTTGAACCTTCCACATAGGATCCGGTTATTGGATCAATTTTTCCTTTAGCAATAGCTTCATTCAGTGTGTACATCTTCCCAGAATTAACATCATAAAGTGATGAATTACCATCAATGTATCTTCTTTGAACAGCTTCCCCTAAGGTCATTGATTCACCAGTAGTTGTATTCTTAAACCTTCCTGTCTTTTCATCGAAGGCCCCAGACTCTATGGCTGAATTCAATGTCATACTTTCTCCAGTGACTGTTTCTTCCTCATACAACGTTGTATCTAAAAGCTGACCTCTGATTGCATCGAGGATGGTCATTCGATTACCAGTTGTTGGTTCAGTGTACTGACTCTTTGCTAGATCAATAAAACCTTGGTCAAGAGCCTGTGTAAATGACAACCGCTTTAGCTCATCTGATGGTGCTACCTGATTGACGATGATAGTTTTTTCATACTTTCTTTCAGGTTCAATGTTTACAGGTTCTCCTGATTCAGATATCCAGCCATATCTGATCGCTGTGGCAATGGACATAATGTCACCATTAAGTGGATTTGTGAATGTTCCAGCTTTTTCATCAACTAGACCCCTTTCAATAGATTCTTGGAATGTAATGCCTCTAGGTTTTATCATGGGCTCAGTAAGGGAGGTTTTCACATTTGTTTCTATTGCCGTGTGTATATGCTGATCACTGTGATCATTGAGGTACTGGAAATTGTTAGTAACAAAACCGGACTGCATAGTTCTGGTGATGGTTTTGCCTGGTGGGGGAATAAGTCCTTCCACAAAAGCTTCCTCTAGATTCCATCTACGTCCTGTTACTGAGTGAACAATCTCAAATGAATGCGAGTCAAATACGTCCTGTTCAATGGCATTTCTCAGATTAATTACGTCAGCATTTTGGGGATTCACAATGTAAGATTCTTCAGTATTTATCAAACCATCTCTAAATGCTTCAACAAAAGATGATGTTTCAAATGATTCAGATGTAAAATATTCATTCAGAGATTTGAAGGTAACTTTCTTCTTTTGGGATTGAACCGTCTTTGGGGATTTTATTGGAGTGCTTGTTTTCTTTAATACACCAGGAACAGATTTTGAGGTCTTTGAAACTCGTGTTTCATCATCTTCTTTTCTCATATTGGATGTCAGTTTTTGAATCAAAGTGCCAGATTGACGTTCTTTTCTCACCATCTCGTCAGAATATTCACCACACATGAGCCTCAGAACATTGGCTGTTGGAGAATCTATAAATTTCTTGTTTTCGGCCTCATTTATAGTCATTGTCTCTTTTGTTACTTTGTTCTGTATGGTTCCATGGTCAAAGTTGATGAGAATATCTGGTCTTTCAAGTATACACGTTTCAGCAAGTTCCTCGATAGTGTCCGTATCAAGGTATCCTTTCTGCACAGCTTCAGCAACACTCATGGTCTCTCCAGTTGTTGACCTCATGACCTTGCCAGCTGACCAATCAATTATTAGATCTTTTGGTTTGGAAGTGGAGGGCACAGAGAAGACTTGTTCACTTGTTTCCCTGGTAGTTGTGGTGGATGTTATAATTTCCCTGGGGCCAGTGCCAGGAAGCTGTCAATAGACAAGTGTGGTTAGGTGTTATTATGAAACAAACATATTTACTACCTTTGTGCATGTGACCCTTGAATCCTTTTTTACCTGAAAGTTAGACTCTCATCCATCATCAATCTCACACTATCACACAGTTGATTAATATTGAAAATCTAAACTGGTTACACAGAAACTCTAGCAATGTTTTCCCATAAATACTTGAAAGATTGTGCTAAAACACAAAACAATACATAAAACTGTTAAGACGGCTTACAATCTTTCAAGTATTAATGGAAAACCCATAACCCTGCTGACAAATCAAGATTAGGTTATTGATTACACTTAAAGCAAACAAACTTACCCCAGAATAGCGATCTGCAGCCTTGTATTCAGTGGCAGCACCTGGCTCGGTGAACAGCGACTGTGGTGGAGACGGCCTTATTTGGTCACCTGGTTTAGCATAGACAATGGTTGTCCGGGGCTGCTGCAACACCTCTCTGACATTTTCTCTCTGCTGAAGATGAACTTCACCATTAAATTGGGCTACACCATTGACTCTGTGGGCTTGGGAACCATTGAACTCTATTGAGGAATAACCATTGCCATTCACAGCCGCTACTGGAGATCTTGGACTGCCGTTCACAGCCGCTCCTGGAGATCTTGGACTAAACTGCTTTTTCTCAGCCAACTTTCTTTCAGTTTCAGAGTTTTCTTTGATAGCATCATACACAGCTTTGCCAGCAAGAATGGGAGCACCAACAATTGCAAGCAAACCCAACTTCAGAGCTTCTTTGGGCGACATTTTTTTTCCAGTAACCTTATCAGTCACTTCTCCTGTTCTAACATCAACCAAACCTTTTTTAAAGGCAACATCCAGTGGAATAACTTCCCCTGTGCTTGTGTCAAACACATGAGCGTCTGTGGATCTAATATGGCCTTCTGTCAGCGCTTTCTCTAAAGGAACATCTGTACCTGTCAGGGTATCATGGAATTTACTTGTATCTTTATCAAAAACATTGTCAACCAAACCTTCTTGTATCGCCTGCATTAATGGCAACCGTTCACCCAGTTGCGTTGTCACTTCTGCGGTAACTCCATCCATTACACCTTGTTTAACAGCTGCTTCCAATGTAAGTCTCTCCCCAGATTGCTGGTCGAGAACAGACACCAAGTTTCCATCTATAATGTGATGCGCAAGTGCTTCCTTCAGTGTGTAACTTCTTTGGGATCTTGGGTCTGTGATCATGCCAGTATTTGGATCAAAAAGTCCAGTAGCCACACTGTCCAACAAGTTGAGTGGCTTTGGTCTTGTTTGCTTCACATCAATATCCGGCCTAAAAGCAACTTTCTCTGCTTTAGCCTTTTTATCATTAACTTTGCCGGTCTTGGGATCAATTATTCCTTTATCAATACATTGCTTCAATGTCAAGCTCTGTCCAGTAAGAATGTCTTTCATGGCTGGTTTATTTTCATCTAAAACATCTTTATCAATGGCTTCTTTTAATGTGATATATTTCTTGGTTTCAGGATCCCTTATTCGCCCTGACCTTGCTTCAATCAGACCCAGTTTCATGGCTGACTGGAAGGACATGCCATCTGTCAGTGGCAGACTGTCCATTAGCTCTTCAATGGGGGAGTCTGACCGTGAACTAGCAGACTGTGTGTCTACCACTGCCATTTCTTTTTGTATCCATGTCCTAACTCCCTGCTGCTGATGAAGCTCCAGAGGCCCTTTCCTCTCATCTTTGTCCTCAACTGCTGTAGAATAGTTCAGAACCTCATCTGCAAATGCACTTTCAACTTTCTGGCCACTAACGTTGAACTTTTCCATTTTCATATCAACAGTAGATTGCAGGTCAGAGTCTGTAGATTTGCGACGTTTCTCTCTTTCAGAAGCCTTTCTTTCAGAATTAATCTGCATCCTTTCAATGTCACTAGCATCTGTTGATTTTGACAGTTTAATATAACCCTTTTTCAGGGCCAGTTCTAATGGGATATTTTGTACAGTGTTCACATCAAAATAAGTTCCATTTTCAATATCGATAATGCCATCTTTCACTGCTTTAACTAAAGAAATTTCACTTCCATCACTCTGATCAACAACGGAAGAAATCTTCTTGAATGGGAACGATGAATGACTTGCATTTACAGTGCTGAGTAACTTATCTTCTTCCTTAGTTTTTGAAGTGACCTCTCCGTGGATAAGACCTTTTTCTAATGCAACGTTGATTGGTGTTGTTTCACCAGTTAATGGGTTTCTGTAAAGTCCTCTTGATACATCCAACACACCGTATAGTATAGCGTCGTCATAGGACATCATTTCCATTGTTCTTGGGTCTATGACACTATTGATGCTGAAGGTGACTGTTTCTGAGGAAATCTCTTCGACCATGCTGGATTCCACTATTTCCTCTTCATCTCCAATATGGATGCTTTCAGTAGAGCTAGAACTTGATCTGTCTATAGCAGCTTGCTGAGTAATGACAAGCTTTTTATCAATGGCCTCATTCAGGCTGATCACTTCACCGGTTACAGGGTTAATGTACTTTTCCATTTTTCCATCGAGAATTCCCTCGTCAACAGCCTTAGCTATTGAAAGATGCTCCCCAGTTCTAGGGTCCACAACAAATTTCACCATCAATGTTGTCTGTTTAGTTGTAATGATTTTACTACCCTCACCCTCCTGATTTGAAATCACTGACATGAGCTCAGCTTCAATAAGCTTCTTTTCTATAGCCTCTGGTATAGTAAGCTTTTCACCGCTGAAGGGATGAATGTAAAGTCCTCTGGTTTCGTCAATCAAGCCTTGTTTGATGGCATCAGCAACATCAATTTTCTGTTTTGTCATTGGGTTGTATACAGATTTCAATTGATACGTTCTTGTTTCTTGAACAAATCCTCCAGAGCCTTTTATACTTGAATCATCATCAGTAACAACAAAACCTTTTTCAACAGCCTCACTTATTTTCAACTTCTGAACTTTTCCTTTGCTGTCTATTCCACTGTAAAGTCCTTGCTCCAAATCCAGAATACCTTCTTTGACAGCCTGACTCACTGGTATTCTTTGTCCTGTTCGGGGATGGATTACACCTACAATAGAAAATGCTTTTGTCTCTTTCACTGATCCTTGGGATGGTTCTGAAGCTTCCACACCTCTCACAAACCCTCTAGATAAAGCAGACTCAATAGACATCCTCTCTTCTGTTATTGGATGTATGAACAGACCTTTAGACATGTCTAACAACCCTCTATGTATAGCCTCGTTAACACTTATTTCAGTTTTGGTCCGTGGATCAACAACTGATTTTACCTTGAAGTGTTTAGTCTCAGACACAACATGCTCTGTAATTTTTGGTTTGGTTACGACTGTCTGCGTAAAAGAGAAGTTTCCATCACCAGATTTTCTTCTTGCAAGTTTAGCTTCAACTGTAGCTTTGCCAGTGGTAAGTAGCTGCTGGCTCATCACTGGATTGGATTTTATCTCTCGAACCCAGCGTTCAATATCTGCCTCAGCGGATGCTACACCATCCACCTGTTCACCAGGCTTTCTTGAAACTTCAGGGGGCCATTGGGAGGACAAACGTAGCAGCCCTTGTTCTATTGCCGTTTTGACTGGCATGGAAGCACCAGTGTTCGGATCTCGGAATGTTCCCGTCTGCTCGTTGAGAAGGCCCCTAGCAACAGCATCGGCAACAGATATGGACCGTATGCCTGCCTCCTGCTGGCCAGGCTGCAGGCGGGTTGTAACTGTAGTGTGGGCGATAGCTGGAGTGAGCCATTCGAAAACGAGCTGAGCATCGTCAGTGGAAATGATTCCTTCCTTTGAAGCCTGCTGAAGGGATAGGACCCTCCCAGACTTCGGGTCTTTGATTTCAGCTGTTTCTGGGCTCAACAGTCCAATCTGAACAGCTTTCAGCACAGAAACATTTCGGCCACTTGAATCTTTCATTGAAGTGCCTCGTGTAAGCATTTCATAGGCCTCTTTGGTGACAAGAGCTTGAGCTGCAGCTGCTTTAAGCAAAATTCTCCTCCCCGAAGATGTATCCACAAAATCTCCATTGCTAGTGATAATGCCTTGTTTGAATGCTTGAGGAATACTTATTAAAGTACCAGATCTAGTGTCCTGTACACATGGTCGACTAAATGATAGTTGTTCTTTCACTAACTTGATCAAACCTTTGTTTATTGCTTCATTCAGAGTGTACGATTTGCCTTTCACATGAACCATTCCTTGAATGTCCATTAATCTTTTTCCAAGGGCCTCAGTCACTGAGAGCACATCACCGGTATTTGAATCCACAATTGTTTTTGAATTTGCATCAATAACACCAAGTTCAATTGCATTCTTGAAAGACATTGTCCTGCCAGTCTGCATGTCCATAACCATTCCATCATCTAAGATTGCTCCTTCTTGCATTGCCTCTGGAAGCAATAAAGGTTTAACAATCAGTTTTCTCTGGTAAGCATCATCCAGTTTATGTTTCTGGCCACTAGATTTGTTCAGGTACATCCCACTCTGTGGGTCAACAATACCAGCATTAACAGCTTCAGAGAGGGTCATCATTTTCCCTGTAGATGCATCTTTGATTTCTTTCCTAGTTGGATTTACAAGTCCCAACTCAACTGCTTCAATGAGTGTAACTTCCGTATCATTCAATCGATTCAGCACTTTTCCTGTCTGTGGATTATACAGTCCACTTTCAATTAGATCTCCTATTCCCAATGTCATGGTAGTTGCACCCAGATCGCTATCAGAAAGTACAGCCTGTGCTTGTGTGATGAAGGTCACGGTCTCTCCTTCACCATTAAGATTCATCATGTCGACCTGAGACATCAGACCTCTTGCCACAGCTTCTTGGAGAGTAATAAATGTCCCAGATTTTGGATCTTTCATGGAGTTATTGGTCGGATTAAACAAACCCTTCTGTATGGCTTCCAACAATGTACATTCATCTCCGGAGTATGGATCGGAGATGCCACAGGTGGCTGTGAGCTGTCTCATAAGATCATTGGTCATATATTTGTTTGCAACCGCTTGAGTAACATTCATTCTTTTCTTTATTCTTGAGTCATAAACAGTTCCAGTCTCACTATCATAAACACCAAGTTTAATAGCATCAGCTAGTGTTACTTTTCGTCCAGTGTCTGGATTTAATATTGACACAACATTGAGGTATGTTCCTTTTGGAGCTAAGCATCCCTGCTTCACAGTTATCAGGGTTTGTGCTGACAGGCTTCTATCAGATGCATCAGTCACATCAAACGAACCCGGTTCGGCACCAGTAAGACTGGAAATACTCGCAACCTTGTTTGATAACCTTTCCATAGACACAGCTGCTGGTTTCAGCCTCCATTTCACCGGGGATGGAGAGGCGGCAGCTGTTGCAGTGGCAGTCACAGAGACAGAAGCACTGTGTGCTCTCATGGCTGTCTCTGGCAGGATGCTTACGTTGACAGCAGTTTGGCTTCCAAATGTTTGACCCGTATGGCCCATGGCTTGCAGACCACCGTATCCCTCGAAGTCGGCAAGCTGCGTGAAATACTCCTGCATGTCTTCGTCCACCAGCATGGATGAGCGCTTTGTGAGCTCGGCTCGAAACGTCCGCAGCAATGGGACCTCGTCAGTCACCAGGGTCGGGAACTGAAGTAAAGTGGTTATATTCTTATGAATACACTGCATCTAGAAATGATGAAAATTAATGTGGAATGCAATTTATTTGAATGAATTGATTTCTTTTACCTTAATGAAATGTACAAATAAGACTGTTTAAGTATCATGATGAGGAAGCTGAACCTGAAGTGTTGGATATTGGATAAGAAGAAACTATTAATATATAAAGTTCTGCAAGTAGCAAAAATAACCAAAGTGAAACTTAAGCTTCCTCTGCAGGAAAGAAACCTTCCAATATCTTTATTTATGGCAAGTCAAAGAATAATTGATACACAATAAGGTTATAACTTAACAGAGGCTTCCAACAATGTGAATCATTATAATTAAAATTAATTTGCAATTTTATCCAATTAATTTAGACCAAAGAGCACACAGTTTTGTTTGAAATTTTTAAACCTGCATGATATGAAGTTTGTGCATTAGGATAAAAAGTACTTGAATGAAATCCTTAAACAACGTTCTGAGTGGAGTCTTAAGTTTTGGTGGCAAATCCACCTACAAGAAATGCCACTTAAGCTGACAGGATCTGAAGAAGTAATAACAAAACAGTATCAAGATAGTGGTTCTTGTATTTAACTGTCAGTAATATTCGATAGAAAAATTGTGTTCGATAAAACTGAAGGTGGACTTACATGCACAGCAATATTGTTTGCCGAGAAGACATCTTTGATCTCCTGCAGTCTCCTGTTAGCCCAGAGCACCTGGTCTATGTACTGTCGGTTCAAATTGTCCAGCTGGGTTTTCAGGGCATCGGCCCCTGTTGTCTTGTGGGCTCGTTTACGCACCCCGTCCACCGTGACCTGACCCACCTGTGGACCCTGTAGTCTCTCCTGGAACTGCTGTAGCTTCTTCTCATATATCTGCAATAAATTGTTGTTTTTTTAATGCTTGTTGTGTTATATATCAAACATTACACACATGGTTACTTTTTAAAACAGTTTGTGTTATAAATTGTTAAACATAAATCATTGTGTGTGAATAAATCAAGTATGACATGTGTAAGTATGCAAATAGGATGTCCATATTGTTACCTGATGAAGAAACTACTAAGGAAATGTAGAATTCAATCTGTTCATGTTTCCAAATGATGTTTTAACGACCTTTTGGTTTATTTTCAACTTATTTAATAGTTAAAAAGTTTATTAAAAGGCATTTTATTTTTTTTTGCACAAAAAGCCTAAAAATTCAAAACGTCACAAACCAGAGTTATTTGGAAGATTGTTCATACAAAAATAGCAAGAGTATTTTATCAACTTAAAGTTACATTGATAAAAAAAATTGTTAGTTGATAAATACAATGTAAAAAGCTTATAGTGGTGCATGGATGTAATATTCAAACATGAAAAGCCACAATAATCTTTGATGAATGACACTTCCATACTTTCAACAGGACATACAAATTGATAACAAAGAAGTTACATACAACCATAACTATACAAACATGTGTTATTCTTCTAGGTAAATATAAAAAGAGCTGACATATAAAATAAATATGAATCCCCCAAAAAACTGCATATAACACTGTTCTAGCAAGTTATTTCATGCTATGCTAAAACATTCAAACAATACATGATTCACCAAACCCAATAATCGATAAGTTCTCGACACATCGTGATTTTAATTATTTAGCGTAGAATGCGGTGTTTCATGAAATACAATTTAGTCAGAAAAGAATGCAATTTTGCCTGCAGTCAATGTCAAATTTGTACAATATGTGAGCTTTAATCTTAATTTACTGCATTTTTTTAGTTGTAAAAAGATGCATCTACATAAAATATGGAAAAAAAAAGTATCCTATGTTCACAAAACAACAATTAATCTTGAAAAAGCATAGCTTCAAAAACAGTTTCTAGACACGTTAATAGGCTAAACATACAGACACAAAAACAAGAAATGTTTGTATAACACATATGCCCCTTGACTAACAGCAAAGTCATCTCTGTGACCTTGACATTTATCTCTTGATCGTCAAGACAAAGCATAATAGTGTATATTATGCAACATAATATTCTATATATTGTGTGGAAACAATTGTAATCTTACAAGCCCATGTACCCTTGATCTGAAGACTGGTTGACTTCAAAATCAATATCAATTGGCACTTTCCTGCAAAGTAACCCTCAATTTAGATCATCATAGGTCAAAGCGTTCTCTGGATATTTTGTGGAAACAAATTTGATTGTACAAGCCGCTGTGAGCTTAAGCTTTGACCTGATGACCTCAAACTTAATACCCGTCTTCCTTTCTACCCAAGTTACCACAGTACCAATTTGCATGATTTTAAGTCGAAGACTTTCTACGTTAGTGTAAGGAAATAAAATTCCTGTTATAAGCCTTATGTGATCTTCACCTTTCACCCGCTGACCTCAAAATGAATCCTTTCCTCCTAAGTAAGTAGCAAACCAATTAAGATGACTGTGATCAAAGCATTCTCTATTTGTCATGCAAGAACCAATGTCTTGATAAGAGCTCATGTGACCTTGACTTCACAATCAATATATGTCTTTTTCTTCCATATAACCATTCTTATGTGCATGATCTTAGGTCCAAGCGTTACCAAAATTTAGTGCTGAAACGAATCAATAGGCGTCTTTGCTTTCTCTTGAGTAAACATTATACCAATGTGCATTATCAGAGGACTAAGCATTCTCAAGATAGTATGTGGAAACAAACTTACTGTGTCAAGCCTTTGTTACCTTGACCTTTGACATGTTGATCTCAAAATTAATAGATAGCTTTCTTTCCTCCACAAGAAACCACTATACCAATTTGCATTGTTGAAGGTCAAAGCTTTCTTTAGATATTCGGAAAAATGAGAAGTCTACACACCGACTGACCAACAGGTGCAAAGCAATATATCCTTGCATATATAAAAAGAGATGTGTTTGTCAGAAACACAATGCTCCCTTCTGTGCCGCTTTGAAATACAATTTCTATTTATCATTTGGCAGGTATAGAAATCATCTCCCTTTAAAGCTTATTACTTCCCTTGGATTTTGTTTTTTGACCTTTGACCTTGAAGGATGACCTACACCTTGAACTTTTACCACTCAAAATGTGCAGCTTCATGAGATACACATGCATACCAAAATCAAGTTGCTATCTTCAATATTGCAAAAGTTATGACCAACGTTAAAGTTTTCGGACGGACACACAGACGGACGGACAGACGGACTGACAGTTCAACTGCTATATGCCACCCTACCGTGGGCATAATACACATTTCATTGTCCTCTAATTGCTAGCTGAAGCCAAACATTTGTTCTGAAGTTATTAAATTAAGTTGCATATATTATTTTTTTAACAGAAATATGTTCTTCTCTAATTGTTGTGCACTATTTTTTGAAAACCGCCTACAAAACTTTCTTAAGATAAATGCATTGCTTTAACTTGACACACAGTCACAAGAATACACAAATTCTAAAGCCAGACTTGCAACATCACCCATGCTTAATAGAAAGTTAATACCGTACATGACCAAATAATTGAATAATCCCAAATACCCATACATATGCTGGCCACAAACGCTGAATACCATAAAAACTTCAATTAATTCTGTAACCCTTATACCCGTATTAATTCCCACACCCCTCCCAACTTTTCATATTATCATAACCCACAGACTATTAAGCGCAATAGGTTTGCTTTAAAACCTTTGTAAAAGTATTAGTTATGATACAGTCAAAATACTTGCATGCTAATATACTTCACAAAAAAATAATTACTTGACTGACATTAAACTCCCCTTATGAATATATAGTCTCCAGAAGCCATTATTAGGTAATATACAGTATTAACTTCACTGCTTTATAAACATATATACAAAATATGACACACACATGAAATAAGACCACTCTCCAATAAAGAAAATGAGTTAAACCAATTGATGAATGATGTCAAAGTTAATTCAACAAATTTGACTCCGAGAAAGCCATCACCTCAAGTAGAGATAGCTCTGTCATGAGTTTTGAGGACAAATACAAAAGCAAAATGCATCAATTTAAGCTGCAATTCTTTCTTGGATCAAGTTATTTAAATAGGGTCAAAAAGACCCCATGAATGAAGAAATTCTTACAGAAACGGAATGATGCTTCTTTTTAACAACAATTGATAAAGCTTTGAGGGTGGGCGCCTATGGGCCTTGCTGCTATTGCCTTGTTCTGAGGTGACACCTTGGTTCTTCTTTGTCCTTGAATTCACTTTCTTAACCCTTTGCATGCTGGGTAATTTGTCGTCTGCTAAAATGTTGTCTGCTAAATTTCTAAAATTAGCATTTTCTTCGATTATTTTTCAAAGAATACTATCAGAATAGCAAACAGTTTGGATCCTGATGAGACGCCACGTTCTGTGGCGTCTCATCTGGATCCAAACTGTTTGCAAAGGCCTTCAAAATCCGGTTCCAGCGCTCAAAGGGTTAAACTGTTGCAAATCCCACCACACACTGTATGAGGATGATTTCCTGAACATTTGAAATCCAAATGGTCCAGGAAACAAGAAGACCCCAGTACACCAGTGTGTGTGTTTTTCCAAGTTTTTAAGGTCCTTCTGCCCCTCAGGCTGCATTATGTGAGGACCCAAACCGCGTGTCCCAGCACTTATACCTAATTACTTACTAAAAGATGCACGAAAGTTTTGAATTTTGAATTAAATAAAAAATATCCAGCTTTTTTCTCTCTTTTTTTTTTACTGAAAGACATTCATCAAGTCAATTTTACAGCAAGGGTCTGCTGGCTTGACAATAATTGCACAATGTCAGAACATTTTAGAGGGAGTATTAACCTAATTTGTTTTAGAACATTTATTCATTTATTTTTGTACAAAAGGTTGACCATTTTTATTTGGTTGATACCGATAACATTGAAAAAGTGTACATTTGCACAATACATTTTTTAAATGTAACATTTTTCCAATACAGTTTGCATAAATGTGTGATAACCAGACAATGTAGTTACCATATCTTACTTGTTATTTAACATCTGGATAAGGAGGGGAAAATGCTAAAGCAAGATGAATCTAACCTCAAGCACTTAATATAACTTAAGAAAAAAAAATTGACTAGTTATGATCAAGGACTTCATTTGAGCCTCATTCTGGGAATACAGGGCTTAATGCATGTGCATAAATGTTGTTCCAGATTAGCCAGTGCAGTCTGCACAGGCTTATCTCCGGGACGACACCTTTCCATGGAATTTTTCATTTGAAGGAAGTATCTTCTGAACAAAATTCAGTTTAGGCAGAAGTGGCGTCCCTGATAAGCCTGTGCAAACTGCACAGGCTAATCTGGGACAACACTCTTTGTACATGCATTTAGCCCAGTTTTTCCAGAACTTGGATCATTTATGGAAGGAAAGTGCTGACTTGATAGCAAACTAAGAGTGCAGGTGTGTGAACTGCAATGTGTAGAGATGTCATGACATTAGAATTGTACATTTCTTTTTTAAGCACAATTTAATTATATTTATGGAGAGACATATCTTTAAAATAACAGTCCCTTAAAAAATATTATGTCAATCTCCATTTTTGTACTAAACATATTGTAATTTTTAAAATTCTATTCTAATGGCATGACAAGAGCACGGAGAGGCTATCTTCTAGTTCTATCTTAATATAATTGATAAGACTAAGATATATTGATTTCTAATTGAATAAAAACATTTTTCAACATTTGGTTTGATTGAAAGAATCCCAAAATCCCTTCTATTCCGAAAGATTCTATGACCACTATATGCATATTAATGTCTTGATAATTTCTTCTGTATGCAGGGTTTAATTGCTAAACAACTATTTTATGAACATGAATTATGTAAAACCCTTTTAAACTGGTAGGAAACAAGAATGCCTTAGGCTAACTGTTCACACTTGACAGACAACATTTATCTAAAAATCGGTTTTTTGTCATGAATGTTGTTCGACCGATTTTCGCTACCACACTTTCTACATGGTTACGGGAACACTACAAATACTTAGGATATACCTTAAATGCCCACACAACCGGTGTTTATGCCATTATAGGTGTCAAGCAACCAAAACCAGCGACTAGAAAGTTAATAAGCAGGGTTTAGACATGCAGATGGGACAATGAACAACACAAAACGGTGCTAACAAAACATGCATACATGAGTTAGGTCTGTAAGTTGGTCTACATGTGAATCAGAAATGGTATAAACATTGGATTAGTTATTAATTTGTTATTTAAAACCCAAAAACTAGAATATATTAAATATATAAATTATATGAGCATTTAAATTGACTGAGGAGTAAGTACCATTTTGATTTACAAATTTAAAAATGTAAGTAATAAAGCTTATGTTTACTTACTGTCAATCAAGCAAGCTAAAGGGGCGCAAAGTCACGCCCACCGACTGGTTTCTGCTGAACCATTGGACAAAATGCAGGTGAAGGAGGAGCCAAAATTGAACTATATATACGCTGGTACGTAGATTACAGAATGGTTATATACGAAATACAAAAGATGGGGGAAAACAATAAATCACATGCTTTTATTTGGCACATGCTGTGAAACAACTGGGCAACAATGGATTTGATGGGAGTGGTTTCAAAAGCATTGTTATGGCAATTGGATGTTTCTAATGTGCAATGCAAATTCAAGTTTCATTTGTTGCTAATCTTTTATTTGTACATACATACATCTACTAGTGTTAAAATGGCTGGACTAAGGTTAGGTTTGCTAAAAAACAAGGGTTTAAACAAGCTGAAATGGGGTAAGTATTTTGCTTAATTTCACAATGAAAATAAACTCTTTAAGAATTATTTTTGTGTTGCCAAAGTCACAATTAAGAATAATTTTTATTAAGATTTTATATGAAAATGACTAAAAGGAACATAAATTGAATCTAAAACACATAATCCCGATTAGATAATAGTACTGTAACTACATTGTCTCAATCACACATTTCAATATGGATTAAGCATCATAAATTTCAACAAAATAGACTAAGGAAATAACAGCAAAACAAGTAAAACTGTTCTCAAATATACCAACCCTAACTTAAAAACATAAATAACAACAATTCAGTAAACATTCTAACATACCAACAAACATGCAAAATCATTAAAAAAACTTAACATAATACATCACTTAAACCAAATAAACTATCACAAATCACAAAGTGCTATCCATTGCTTTCAAAATCATAATTGTACATTATACAAATAAGGAAGCTATCAAATGTCTAATACACGTTGAAACAATATAGTGTCACCCTAAATAGATGTGTGCATAAAAATAAATAACAACAAAAGATGCAATAATATAATAACAAGCATGTAATGCATTCAGACTGAATCCATATTCACCAAACCATCCATACTTTTAAATCAAGAATGGACTTTGAGAAAAAATACAATTTATACATGGTCCCTTTTTTTTTTTTTTTTTTTTTTTCTTTTTCTNTTTTTTTGCCATTTTCCACAGTAATTTTAGTCGTATAAAAGCTGTTTGTTAAATAACCCCAAAATTCTGGTACTAATTTTGATTAACTCCAAAAACTCATTCGCAATAAAGAATGCCAAAGAGAGAATATCATGAAGATTCCAAACAAAATCCTTTGATCAGCACAGTTTTGCAGAACACAATACACTTTTTGGTTTGGGTTGGTCAATATGGACACAATTGACATAACAGGTTCAATAACTGCCCATAAACAAAGCAAGTCACCCTTTCTGTCTTCAACATTTTGAAATAAATTAACAAAGCGCATGTCACACCGTCAAGTACAGCTCCTGTCACAATGTCTGATAAGATAATGAGATACCCACACTGCCCCTTTCAGTCTTACCTTTGCCTCTCGGATGTACTGGCCCCCATGGCGGTTCACTGCCTCAATCTGGTGCTGGTGCTCTCCAAGGGAGTTGTACAGGGCCTGAAGGAGAGAACATCGTCACCATGGTTACCAGCTAGGAAAACTGGTGTACATGTAAGTGTGTAAAGTGTCATTCCAGATGAGAATGTGCAGTCCACTCAGGCTAATCAGGGACGACACTTACGACTTGTATGGTATTAATAGTTTAAAGGAAGTCTATTTTAAACGGAAGTGTCATCCCTGATAAGCTGTGCAGACTGCACAGGCTAATCTGGGGTGACACTTTATGCATATGCATTAAGTCCAGTTTTCCAAGAATGCGCCTATAATAGTTCCATAGACATACACGCTGGAATAAATGAACTTTCAAAAATCTATACTAAATTTCAATACATGGCTTTTGTTTGTTTTGGTGTTTAACTTTGGTTCTTTTTTTTACCTTCTAAGTAGTTTTTACATCCTTCCCCACAAAGACCCACACAGTGTGACATACCATGGTGGAATTGACAAGTTTCTTGGCCTGGTCCAGATCCCCATTCACAGCAGGCTGGGAGTTGATCTTGGACTGGGTCTGAGCTACAAACTGCTCCTCGTCATGGAAACCGTTCAGGTACTGGCCCAGAGAGTCACTGCCTTCCTGTGCACTGACCAGTCTGAAAATAGAAGAGCATGGGCGTCCAGTCTATGCCAGCAGAACAATGTTATAATTATTGATGATATCCTCCTCCTCATCACCATCAATATTGCAATGTCATCATCATCATCATCATCATCATCATCATCATCGTAGTCATCATCATCATCATCATCATCAGCAGCAGCAGCAGAAGAAGCAGCAGCATAATTATCATAAACAAAAACCAGCTTTACCACTAGGTGAAATACCACACAACATAAAGTCCCAAACCTAAAGTTTTGTCAAAATTCAAAATATTGATCAACTCAAATGCATGTAAGATTTTAAAATTGACAAAAGTCATATTATCACGCCATACCTATCGTGCACTTGCTCTTTCACTGTGTCCCATCTTGCTCTCAAATCCAACACACGCTTTTCAATATCCTCGACATCATGTTGCCGTGATGACCCAGGTCGACAGAGCGCGACTGAGGCGCGTAGGTTGTCAGTGTCCATCTGCAGACTGTCCAGAATAGACTGGCGACCCTTGAGGGCAGACGACATCGCCTTAAACAGAATGAAATATACTTTATGACACTGTCTGACAATAGAAAAAGAGCTGTTTGTAAAAAAGCAATCTTGAGATAAAATATAAATATTTGTTAAAATTGAATGAAGAAAATGAAAACAGCTTCACAGGCGAGTCAAAGACATTTCAAGAGACATAATTCATGAGCTCCTAGGTTGACATAGAACTTTGCTATGATTTAAATATTACCAATGTTTTTACAATGAAGTAGGGTTAAGATGAGATGAAAGCTGTATATTAAGCATTTTTTCTTTTTTATAGCTTCATGTACTTACATAAAGCATATCAAATTTTCATGATTTACATTTTCCATGTTACACAAGCTTCTCTGATATATGTGACACACATGATATCAGCCTTCCTTAGTTATAATGGTTCTCTTGCGATGGTCAGTAAGTACAGAAATAATTCTTACCTGCAAATCATCAATTTGACCTTGAAGTTTACCAGGGTCAGAGGTCATGCCTTGTTGAGAGGTCAAGGCCACTTCTTGGTCAGCAAGGAAGGTAGCAATGTTTTCTTGTTTGGAGATACAGGTGTCCAGTAACTTCAAACTGTAGAAAATTAAGAAATTCCATTCAGATAATTATATTTGATAAGGTTTGTGTTAACAATCTGAACAGTTTTTTATTGTGTCAGCTCAGTTTGTATCCACCGGATAAGTGGAACTTTCTGATTTATAGCAAATTTCTGAGTAAGTTTCTTACAACTACGAATAAATGCCTATAATACTGACCTCTCGGCGTAAGTGTTTCCCAGGGTGATCATCTGTTCCCATGTGTCGCTGACCGACTGGACCTTGGCGTCCAGCTGGGGGCTGCTGGTTGCTATGCTACGCAAGGTGACCTTCACATGCTCCACCCCGCCCTCCTGATTCTGCAGGGCCCTCTCCCAGTCCTGGGGCAGACAACATAAGGATACTACATATATACCCTAGATAAGGTCACTGGATGCTTTACATTTCTCAACGGGGGTGTTTAAAATGAGTCCACAAATTTGGTGTAAATACATTTATTAAGTATATACAAAACACATAAATTTTACTCTAAAGGTCTTATTAATGCTATTAGATGGGAAAAGGTTTTGCGTACAGCAAATAACAAATATTTATTCATCAGTTACCTTGTTATTTATTAATCACATCATATTCTGTCTTTATTAATCACATCATATTCTGTCTTTATTAATCACATCATATTCTGTCTTAATTATGTAAAGCAACAAACAAAATACACTGAATTACATGAGAAACATACAAAAAAGTCACAATAAACAAGGCTTGTCACCAAAGGATGACATATGCCCCATTTTTCCACATTTTTCAAAACCTAAACGCAAAGTGTTTTTCCACATTTTTCGAAACCTAAATGCAAAGTGTGACGGAATTTCAGACAGACAGACGGACAGTGCAATCACTCTATGCCCACCTTCAGGGGCATAAAAATAACAGGATATCATACTGCACACATTTGCCAGAAACCAGGAAGAAATTCATCAATGTTCATCCCATAATGTGAAGAAATTTCATAAATGAGCCTCGCTCTGTGAGTATAATGCATGTGCGTAAAGTTTCGTCCCAGATTAGCCTGTGCAGCCTGCACAGGCTAATCAGGGACAACACTTTCCTCTTTTATGGAATTTTTCATTTAAAGGAAGTCTCTGCTAAAAGATAATCCTGCTTAGACGGAAAGTATTGTCCCTGATTAGCCTGTGCCAAATGCACAGGCTAATCTGGGACAACACTTTACTCACATGCTTTAACCAGGTACCTGTTGCTGCCTGCGGGCTCCCTCCATTGTGGTGCGGCTGTACGGTAGCGGCTGCTGTACTCGGGTCTGCAGGTCCTGGTCCAGTGAACTCAGCTGGTAACTCACCGAGTCCAGACGCTGCAAGAACTGACGGTCTGGACCTTGAGTCTTGCGCAGGTCTGAAAGGAGGATTGAGATTGGCAAGTTTTGTTTTATTAGATGCCTCAGTGAATTGAAATCAAACTTAATGTAAGCAGAAGTTTAACAATTTTAAAATTTTCTTTCACGGAATGCAATTTTTAAATAAAGGAAATATAGACTGTTTTATGCAAACACAAGACTTATTCAGTGGAGTAGTGCATGTTGCTAATGCTATTTCAACTCTTATACGAACACTTATAATATATGCACATATATTTGATGAACACTTTGTGTAAAAGCTCAAAACAATTGGCACATATTTTGTAAAACTGCTTGTACTTTATGCCGAAAATGAACTGAAACCAATAAAAGCAAACATTTCCTCATATTTTTATCATCCCTTGAAAACAATACAAAGAAATATAGTTCCTATTGGCTTTCAAAATACCATAATTAAGTCGTGTTCTGAGAAAACTGGGCATAATGCATGTGCGTAAAGTGTCGTCCCAGATTAGCCTGTGCAGTCCGTGCAGGCTAATCCGGGACGACACTTTCCGCCTTAATTGGATTTTTGCTAATAAGAGACTTCATTTAAACGAAAAAATGTCATAAAAGCGGAAAGAGTCGTCCCTGATTAGCCTGTGCAGTCCAATCTGGGACGACACTTAACGCACATGCATTATGCCCAGTTTTCTCATAACGCACATGCATTATGCCCAGTTTTCTCAGAACGCGACATAATTATGCTTACCATCTTCACCAGCGGCAGCCGCCAGACTATGAAAGTGCTGATTGCAGTCCGCAAGGCGATCTCTCAGTTGACGCATGTCCCGATCTCCCTCCCCAACCTCGCTGATCAATTTCGTGGCGTCATCGTTCAGCGCCCTCAAGAGGGCCTCGCGCCTCATGGGGTCGAGGCCCTGGAAAGTGGCAAGGTCCCAGCCTCGTACCATCTGGATGGTTCCCAGCACGATGTTTTGTCTCAGCTTGCGTTTTCTCAGTCGCAGGAGACTTTGCAGATGGTCCAGTTGGATCTTCAGGCGGTCGGCGTACTCGATGGCTTCGTAGTTAGGTGGAGGAATCAGGACGCAGACGGAGGGAATGAGATCCTCCTGGCCTGAGGAATTTCTCACCTATAATACACAGTGCACCATGCAGTTGTCTGTGTAAACCCTTCACCACTCAGATATGCATTTTGATCGGTTTGTAGTCCCTTAGAAAATCAAATTAAATTAACAACAAATAAAATTAAATTAACAACATTTTTTCCTCCAAACAGAATAAAGTGTGTTTTTTTTATAAAACTGCACGAATGATGTTAATGTTGAAGCACTTACCCTCCATCTAATTTTCTGGTTGTTGTCCAAGAGAGTAATTTCTTCTCCTTTGTTCAGCATCATCTGTAACAGAAACACAGAATGCATCATAAAATATATACTACAGAAAAGGCATTCAACAAGCATGAAAGGTCTTTAAAATAACGTGTGACAACAATAGTTTTATGACAATGAGTCAACTCCATTAAAAATAACTTGTTTAAAACCAAATATGAATAAAGCTATGAAGAATTTTTTTCAATCTTTGTATTTGAATATCACACGCAATGTCATATAAACCCAATTTCAGACAAGACTAAAAGTATGTGGTAAAACTTGTTAAGTGTTTGTGACAAAAAGATACAATACAAGAAAACAGTAAAATGTGACATATGGGCCTGGAACATGACACTTTCTGACCATGCCAGTTTTTTCAAGATTGGATTAACCCTTTGAGTGCTGGAACCGGATTTTAAAGGCCTTTGCAAACAGTTTGGATCCAGATGAGACGCCTCAGAACGTGGCGTCTCATCAGGATCCAAACTGTTTGCTACTCTGATAGTATTCTTTGAATTTTTTTTGAAGAAAATGCTAATTTTAGAAATTCAGCAGACCAAATGTTAGCAGACGACAAATTTCCCAGCATGCAAAGGGTTAAAAGTGTAGATCTGGAGTGGTAATAAGCCAAACATTGACAACAGACAACACACATAAGACGTTGCCAGACGCCGGACATAGGGTGATCACAACAGTTCACCATGAGCATTTTTTGTTCACATGAGCTAAAACTGATGAGGTTGCATAATCGCATACTTACAGGAGGCTGCTTGTATATACACAGACATCGACATCTAACTTCAGCAAACGTTGGCTGTTTCTCTTTGCTTCTCTGTTTCAGTGGAATGATATCGCGACTCCGCAGTGTGATTGAAGAAACTCGCCGGTCATACTCTGACACTCGGTCGGAGATTTCCTGTAGCTCACGGAGGTTACTTTGCAACAGTTCCACAGACTGGGCTTCATCGCTGTAGCGAATATTTATGTCATCCGCTTGTCGGGACATCCATTGTTCGCATTCATGGCAGTCCTCAAAGTACTGCAAGATGATCAAGTGGATTTAGGTATAAATAATTGTAGAAAATTAAGATTCAAGATAATAGGATACTGCTAAATTTTAGAATTATAGCATGTTAACAAAGATATTGATGCTGTTTCTGTGACAATTCAAAAGCTTTGTTGGGGCATCTGAAAAACAAAGTTGATACAATTCTTGATATTCAGCAGTATCTCATTGTACATTAGTTAACATTTTGCCTTTTTTCAGGCATGATTGAAAAACAAGAGGGCCATAATGGCCCTGAATCGCTCTATATAATCTCAACCCAGATTAAATCAAGATAAACATTCTGACTTAATTTCATAAAGATCTGATAAACTGTGACCTCTTTCATCTACAGGAAGTTTTACTATAATTTGACCAGATGACCTACTTTATGACCTCAGATCATATACAATCCCAAGCCAGATCTCATCAATTAATACATTCTGACAAAATTTCATTAAGACGTGATGAAAACTGTGACCTCTTTCATCTACACAAGGTTTCACTAGAATTGGCCCGGTGACCAAATTTTTGACCCCAGATGACCCATATATGATCCAAAATCAGATCAAGATAAACATTCTGACCATATTTCATTAAGATCAGACTATGACCTCTATTGTTTACACAAGGTTTTTCTATGATTTGACCTAGTGACCTAGTTTCTGACCCCAGATAACCCAAAATACAATCCCAATCCAGATTTCATCAAGATAAACATTCTGACCAAATTTCATAAAGATTAAATGAAAAGTGTGACCTCTATTGTCTACACAAGGTTTTTCTATTATTTGACCAAGTGACCTAGTTTTTGACCCCAGATGACCCAAATACAATCCCAACCCAGATTTCATCAAGATAAACATTCTGACCAAATTTCATAAAGATTGGATGAAAACTGTGACCTCTACTGTCAACACAAACAAATTTTTGACGCATGCACGCACCACGGACGCCGGACATAACACGATCACATAAGCTCACCATGTCACTTCGTGACAGGTGAGCTAAAAATACAATTGGGTTAATACTTTTTATTTTGTTATGACTTTGACATTTTTGTATAAATCCATTTAAGTGATATCGTTTTCAATCCAAAACCAGTATGCAAATTCATATAATTTAGAGTTCATGGTGGATTACAGAAAATGGTGTCAAATTTGGCCACCAGAAGGTCATGGATTCGATTCCCACGCTGGAAACGTTCTTCAGATCTTCACTAAGGACACAAAGTACTGGATCACTCAAATAAGATACCAGAGAGTGTCTCCATAAGTCTTAGGATTTTGATGCTGTCAATTGAAAAAAACTTTTTGGTTTAAATTATGCTAATCAAGTAGTCAAGTAGATGTATGTCTTGTTGCTGACCTGGTAGTATGCGGTGGTGTTCTTCACATGGGCCTCCAGACAGACGGACAGCTGCAACAGCCACGACCACTGGGACTGCATGCTTGCCATGTACGACTGAAAACATTTCAAATTATAAAGTACATCACAAATTTTATATTATATGAAGGTATGAGTAATTTTCTGGGAAACTTGGGCTTAATGCATTTGCGTAAAGTATCGTCACAGATTAGTCTGTGCAGTCCGCACAAGCTTATCTGGGATGACACTTTTGGCTTTTAAGGAATTTTTCCTTTGAACCAAGTCTCTTCTTAACAAAAATCCACATAAGGCAAGAAAGATGACACTTTATTCAAATGCATTAAGCCGACTTTTCCCATAACATAGCATTAACATGTGATGTGTGTTTGATTAAACAGCAAAGTCAAGTTAAAGTTTGTTATTCATCATTTAAAATGTTTCTTACAATAACACATTTCATGTCAGTCTAATACTACGATGATAACTTGGCAAAAGGGAACATTAAGTCATTTTTCTTTAGTTTTTTTTAATCTTAGAAACACTTTATTGAATACTTGTTTCAAATTTTATAGTATATAGTTTCATAAAGAACTTAATAAATATTGCTTAAAATGCTAAAATGCAGTGACTTGTTATTCCAATAAACTATTTATCTCCTAAATGAAACAACCAGGATGATAACCTCTGCAGTCCTGAGGAACTACGTGTGTAAATTAACAATGATTTTAACTCTTTCCCAGTTACGCTCGATTGGCAATTGTCGGCTCAGGTACTACTTAAAAGTACCCAGGGTACTCAAGTATATTACAAAGTACCCGGGGTACGGAAAATAAACTAAAAAGTACCTTTAAGCGTATTTTCCGTACCGGGGGTACATTGAAGTATACTTCTGAGCACCCGGGGTACTTTTAAGAAGTACCTGAGCCGACAACGACCAATTGAGCCCCAATTACAGATATTCTGCAAACCTTGCCTAGCAACCAAGCCTGGCAACACAGCCTAGCAACCCAGCCTAATGACCTAGGATCCTACCTCTATAGTCCTGGAGGCTGGGTGTCTGTCAAGGACCAGGGAGTTGCCCCGATCTTGCACTGAGTTGAACTGCGTCTCTCTTGCCTTCATCTCATGAAGAAGATTCTGTAATAAGGCAAGGCGAAGTTGTTCATGACTGTTAACACAAAGAAATGGTTGATTTGTGTTATTAGTTCTGTTCATGTACAAAAAGGCATGAAGTGTTATAACAAAATAATCATATATTCTTACAAGTCTAATGAAGCAGGGATTTGTTGCTAATTTAACAGTTGTGAATAGACACTTCACACAATTTATAACAAACTACTTAAGAAATCATCGTATTATCTAGACTATTCACCCAATTGAAATCTAAGCCATGATTATTTAAGTTGCACATGCATGTGATCATACCAAAATATTAATTGCAAATAAGAAGTTCAATGGTTGTACACATATCACTACCAATGAGAGTGTAAAGAAATGCAATATTACTACATATTGCACTTTTTCGCTGCCGACGAAGTAACACCTATATGTCCCCTGACCATAGTCAAGCGACACAAAAAGCAAATATTTCTGACTTAGAATGCCCATCATCTGTTCAATTATAAGTAATAAGTATGCAAATAAAGAATACAACTTGATTTGTGGTGCAAAATTAAATACAAAAGAATTATTGGTCACTTGTGCGTGTGAAACATGCAAAATTGTAAATGAAAATTATAGCATACCAAACAAGAGATGTGTTTGTCAGAAACACAATGCCCCTTATTGCGCCGCTTTGATTTTTTATATAAAAAAATACCTTTGACCTTCAAGGATGACCTTGACCTTTCACCACTCAAAATGTGCAGCTCCATGAGATACACATGCATGCAAAATATGAAGTTGCTACTTCAATATTGCAAAAGTTATGGCCAATGTTAAAGCTTGATGCAATCAAACCAACAAACCAACAAACAAACCAACAAACCAACAGACAGGGCAAAAACAATATTTCCCCCAGTATAGACTGAAAAGATGGGAATAAAACATTAAATAGTTAATATTGGTTAAAGTTTTGGACAGACAGACAGACAGACAGACAGACAGACAAACAGACAGACAGACAGACAGACAGACAGACAGGCCAAAAACAATATACCCCTTTTTTTTAAAGGGGGCATAAAAATAGTGAAATAACTAATGAGTGCATTGAGCTATGATAAAATGAGGCATACTATACAATGTTGCAAAGAAAATAACAGTGTAATCTTTACAAATATTTAACATAATATTTTCAATCGCCAAATGTAATTTTTTCAATAAGTTTAGTAAGCATAGATGATAAAAAGCATGCATACTATGTGATACAACATTTCTTAACATCCCTAGTGCACAAATGTTGCAGAAGAAAATATCACTTCCAAAACCATGAATGAACATAATTATTGCATAAGTTTATTCACAAGCTGTTAAGTAACAAGCCATCACCAAATGTAGAAGATTGCATCCAAACCTGTCCGACATTTTCAGCATAGATGGGGGCTCCCTATTTGGTACATAGGAAGGTTTAAAACTTGAAATTATTTACAAAAATCATGCTTTAATTGTGATGTGAACATTATCATGTGCTAACATGGTAAATATAACATTGTTTTCACTATGAAATATAAAGCATGTTTAGCAATTAAATTTTATGAAGTTACATGTCAAATCTATGCTTTCCTGTCTAGATATTTTCTGTAAATCTAATTAAAGCTCTTAATCATGAGTTCAAATGGGGCCAAACATCTGAAGGTGCATGGTTAGGTCATACCAATCTGTTAATGAAGACAATTTCACAACACGCTATTTAAAACAAACACAACAACAACTATCACAGTGCAGTATTCTCATTATCTTTTGATTTGTCTGCCCAAGGGTTTGCAGAAATGGGTTTATACAGCCGTCCATTTTAATATAAAACCATGACTGGTCTACTTAGTTATTGATCATTAACCCTTTGCATGCTGCNTATTGCAAAAGTACTCATAAAATGAGCGATTTGGGCCACATATATTTGACCTCTGACCTTGAAGGATGACCTTGACCTTTCACCACTCAAAATGTGCAGCTCCATGAGATACACATGCATGCCAAATATCAAGTTGCTATCTTCAATATTGCAAAAGTATTCATAAAATGAGCGATTTTGGCCACATATATTTGACCTCTGACCTTGAAGGATGACCTTGACCTTTCACCACTCAAAATGTGCAGCTCCATGAGAGACACATGCATGCCAAATATCAAGTTGCTATCTTCAATATTGCAAAAGTTATGGCCAATGTTAAAGTTGGCGCAAACCAACAGACCAACAGACAGACCAACAGACAGACAGGGCAAAAACAATATGTCCCCCAGTATATACTGGTGGACATAAAAAGTAACTTAATAAGCCTTGAAATTAATATAAGTTAATAACTGAGCCTCGTTCTGGGAAAACTGGTCTTAAAGCATGTGCATAAAGTGTCGTCCCAGATTCGCCTGTTTTTGCGCAGGCTAATCAGAGATGACACTTTCTGCTTAGACCGCATTTTTGTTTCAAATAGATGTCCTTTAAACGAAAAATTCTATTAAGGAGAAAGTGTTATCCCTGATTAGCCTGTATGGACTGCACAGGCTAATCTGGGAGGACACTTTACGCAAATGCATTAAGCCCAGCTTTTCAAGAACCTGCATAATTTCATAGATAAAATGACGTACTCTATCTCTAATACACTTGTCAATCTGCTTTTTAAATCCCGTGATCTCCGCGTGTTCCTGCTGACACCGCTCAGCGCTCATTTGCGCCGCAGTCAGGTCTGAACCAAACTCCGGCGCGTGGATGGTGCTCTGTTTTGACTCGATCCAGTTGAGGCATTGTTGGATATGTTGGAATGCTGGGTTACTCTCCACAAGTCGAACTTCCGTGATGACCTCTCGTTTTCGAGTTGTCGTGATGCCTTCCTCCACATACGACTTGGAGATGATCTTCTGTATCAGGCTGTTGAAGAGTTGGGTACGAAGTTGGGACGCTCTTGTTTGTAGTGCCGATACTCTGCAAGAAGAAGTGTTTTTAATGTGAGTCTGGTTCTGAGAAAACTGGGCTTAATGCATGTGCGTAGTGTCGTCCGAGATAAGCCTGTGAGTCTGCACAGGCTAATCAGGGACAACACTTTCGACCAAAAAAAAACTTGTTAAACCTAAAATTCCATGTGGAAAGTGTCATCCCTGATAAGCCTATGCGGATCCACAGGCTAATCTGTAAAAACACTTTACGCACATGCATTAAGCCCAGTTTTCTCAGAGCAAGACTCATTTTTTTTTACTTATGTCAAACATTTTTGTTTGTATGATCTACATAGTAAGATATATATCATTCTTGCTGCGAGGCATGTGTTTAGTCATTGAAGTGATAAAACCATTGAATAATTATAAAATAAAATACTTTCAACAAAGTCAATTCATTTTTTGGAAAGAAAACAATTGTTTTTGTTGTATTTGAGTAGCTTCCCTTTAACTGTCTCATATTCCATCGTCATAAACTTACTACTTGAGCCAACCTACACTTTAAGTCTTAACACAAACAAACAAAATATACTTTTTCTCAAACCAACAGAAATACTACTTTTTTGATTGATTGATATATTTGAATATACAATGTCAGTATACATGGCAATACAAGTATAACACACACACATGTACTGAAGTGAGAAAGAAACATGCATGATTGAATTAACAAATACATAAGTGAAGCCCTGAAAACCATCATTATATCAAGGATGCCACATAAGTGTTTGAGAAACACTTATTTCCATTGTGGTCCTTGAGATATAGTGTTGTGTGACATAGGATGACATAATAAGATAGAAGTATATATCACAGATATATATATATATATAATATTATCACTTAACAACTCCACCTTTTGGAGGTTCTAATGAGAACAACTGACAATTTCTGCTCACTCACCTCCTATATATATTGTCAGCGTTGGCGTATCTGCCGTCTTGCAGTGCCTGAGCATCACGCAGCAGTGACCGCACATTATCCTCCACCGACTTCAGGGCGCGGTCAAGAGCATCACAGTTGCGTTTTGCCTCGAAAGGGTGCAGGGAGTCAATTCTGTGCTCCTCTTCAGTGATTCTACGCTCCACGTCGTTCAAACAGTCCTCGCAGATCTTTGATTCTCTGTGGACCTTCTCTGCCAACCGTTGCAAACGCTCCAATCTGTGGAATTATATTTTGTTTATCAATTATATAGTATGTAAGTGACTCACAATCACCATTTACACACAATGTAATTGAAAAGAACAAGATATTAATTTTCATTGTTGCAGCTATCTCTTTTGAAAAAAATATATTCAAAATCTTAAATTTTGATGTTGTAGAAAAAACTAGGATTGTTGTAACAATTTTTAGTTTGTTCAAATCTCCTTGGTATAAGCCACGCTTTTAGAAAACTGGACTCAATGTATGCAGTTTTCAAAGGCTAATCAGGGACGACACTTTGCCTAGACAAGATTTTTTTTAGTGTCCCTAATAAGCCTGTGTGCACTGCACCGGCTAATTTGGGACAACACTCTTAGCACATGCATAAAGCCCTGATTTCTCTGGGCCTTGCTCATGTAAATTCTTAACTGTAACAGCGATGGCTTATAGGGAAAAAAGTGCTCAACAACACATGGATAGCGCAATTTGCAGAATAAGTCAATATATTAATAATAAGTACTAACCGTATGGTTTCTTGTTGAATGGCCCTCTCCCTGTCCTGCAGTGCGGACTCAAACCTGTGCCAGAGTCTGTTCACGTTGTCAGGGTAGAGCTCATCATCAGAGCCCAGCTGGGACGCACCGGAGCTCTAAAACAAGGGTGAGATTATTTGAGTCTTGATCTAGGAAAACTGGGCTTAATGCATTTGCGTTAAGTGTCGTCCCTGATTAGCATGTGCAGTTCACAGATAGAAGATCAATTAAATGATTTGCCTTGTTGCACTTAAGGCAATTTTCTTCGGAATATAATATTACCCATTTCCATAGTATGTGGCAAATGTAGCTTTCAAATTGCAATTGATGGCTTTTTAGTAAGATAATAATAATGTGAATGTTTAGGTAGTGTATTGAATAACAAGGGACAAAATTGTCACAAAACCAGGTTTTCAGTTGAAAAAAGTCCATTTATGGCCATTTTTGACCTTAAAAAAAAAAATAAAAAAAATAAAAAAAATATTGACCTTTGAACTCAAAGTGTGACCTTGACCTTGGAGATATCGACGTAATTATTTCGCGCGACACACCGTCCAATGATGGTGAACGAATGTGCTAAATGATTTTAAAATATGACATTAAATGACATAGTTATGGCCCAGACAAGCTCATTTATGGCCATTTTTGACCTTTGAACTCAAAGTGTGACCTTGACCTTGGAGATATCGACGTAATTATTTCGCGCGACACACCGTCCAATGATGGTGAACAAATGTGCTAAATGATTTTAAAATATGACAATAAATGACATAGTTATGGCCCGGACAAGCTCATTTATGGCCATTTTTGACCTTTGAACTCAAAGTGTGACCTTGACCTTGGAGATATCGACGTAATTATTTCGCGCGACACACCGTCCAATGATGGTGAACAAATGTGCCAAATGATTTTAAAATCTGACAATGAACGACATAGTTATGGCCCGGACAAGCTTGTTCCGCCCGCCCGCCAGCCAGCCCGCCAGCCAGCCCGCCAGCCCGCCCGCATTCGCCAATCTAATAACCAGTTTTTTCCTTCGGAAAACCTGGTTAATTTCCTTCGGAAAACCTGGTTAAAAAGTTTACTGTACTTAACTTTTTTCTCATCAAAACAATCGTTAAATGCACTACACTTAAATGGAACAATGTAGTTCTGTTAATTATGTACATCAAACACATTCTAAGGAAACCATGTTGATCACCAGTTCTATTGATCTTATTAATGATAGTGGATAGTACAGTGCTGATGTAGACATTACTATGCACAATTACAGTAACCCTTTGCATGCTGGTAAATTTGTCATCTGCTAAAATGTCGTCTGCTGAATTTCTAAAATTAGCATTTTCTTTGATTTTTTTTTTAAAGCATACTATCAGAATAGCAAACAGTTTGGATCCTGATGAGACGCCACGTTCTGTGGTGTCTCATCTGGATCCAAACTGTTTGCAAAGGCCTTCAAAATTCGGTTCCAGCACTGAAAGAGTTAATACACTGAACATAAGAACCAGGTAATTAAGAACCTTTAAGCCTACAAATCTCAAATGCACAAAAACTGCTTTAATTCAGAGCTTTGAGATGTTTAACTGTTTTAGATACTTAATATATAAGATCTGATTCTATCAAACACCACTTGTTTCTGGATAAAAGAATACTTTTAACAATTATATTTTGTTTAGAATCTCTATAAGTCAATCATACTACAGATTCTCATCACATACAATACCAATATTTCATCAATTATTTGTGGCAACTACTGTTTGTGCCCAAGTTTTTTGACATGCCTTTTTTAATATCAGAAGACATTGTTTTCCAGAAGATATATATTTCTGCCATTTAACAACAAGGATGATGACTTACTTCCAATCTATTGGATTTAGTTCCTTGGTATTAATTTCCTTTATTTTTTTTTATTTTTTTTTGGACCATGAATTTCAGTTGTTTTTCAACAAAATAATTCAGTCATAACTTAACTCTTGCAGTGCTGGAACCAAATTTTGAAGGCCTTTGCAAACACTTTGGATCCAGATGAGACGCCACAGAACTTGGCGTCTCATCAGGATCCAAACTGTTTGCTATTCTGATAGTATTCTTTGAAAAAAACAAAGAAAATGCTAATTTTAAAAATTCAGCAGACGACATTTTAGCAGACAACAAATTTCCCAGCATGCAAAGGGTTAAGCAAGCCACAAGATCTTGATAAGACAGGTCCCTGATTAAACTACAAAATTTCTGTATACCTGAATATCGTCGAAAAGTCTCAGCGCCCTTTTCCTCATCTCAAGTCGAGGGGGGACATCCTCCATCTTGAAACGATTGACATCGGACAGCAGTGACTGAAAGGGACATAATCCAGTTATAAGGGAGTGGACAAGGTATGTGCTAGGCCTATTCAGTGTTGGGCTGCTTTCAATTTCTGATGAGATGCTAATGTTTATAGAAAAAGGTCCGGTGTTTCATGATTGTGAATATGTTCTTCTGAGCAACTACTGAAAGACTTGTAGAAATAAAGAGGATTGAATACAGAAGCTTTTTTTCAAGCTGTTAAGTCTATACCACATGACATGCTACAAGAAATACACATTTAATTTCTTACAAACTTTGCAAAATTCTAATGAACTTTGTAGAAAGACCTTAAAATAACTGTTAACAATTTTTGTAACTTTGATTTTTTCTTAATTTGTGTAATTAATGAATAAGTCACAATCACACTGGACCTAAAAGTGCTCTCTTTGAATCGAGTCTTAAAAAGATACAACTGCTTGTTCCTATGCATGTCAAACACTTAACCCAATTTGATCACAAAAAGGGCGTTGTATCTATTACACAACATGACCTCCAATAAAGAGATATAATGACAATTCATCTGTACTTGATTTTCATGTGCTACTGGCAGTGTATAGCACGCCATTCTGTACAGTGTCAGTGTAAAGATAACAGTGGAGTTGTGCACACCCTTAAGAAGAATGCCAATTTCTTAATAACTAATCTATTAATGCGTGTAAAAACAGACTTCAATTTCTTGTGGGTGGACAGAGTTTGCAATTTATCAGACCTAAACAAGTGTTTTCGCTTTAGTTGTCATTATGACCGAAGCACTTTAACATATGTAGCACTTTAATACTAGAGTGAAATACTGTTAAGTTTACTAAGATTAATGCTTCATAGATAAACGAGAGCCCTATGGGAAAGATGTGGAGCCCATTGTCAATAATGTTTGTAATTATTTTGTCATGCGAAAATGGGTTAAATGCCATATGCAGATTAGCAACCCTGTCCGCTGATGAGACCGCAAACAAAGGCGTGAATTATAGCATACAGGGTAGATCCTAACCAGACTGCCCGAATGCAGAATCTGTCTTGAGATATGGTTACCGCATATGACATAAGACCCATTTTTGCATGATGCGGGTCATATAAAAAAAATACGCATCTCTGGACTGGGGCTATAAAGAGAGACGTTCAGCTGCTAACTCCTCCCACCTTTATCTCTATAAGAGTGACAGGAAAATTCCTCTGTGACAAGGTCATGATGACCTCTTGTAACCAGGCAACCAGGGGTACAACCAGTTCCTTGTATTCTTCTGATTTCAGTTGACGCTCCTGTGAAAACAAAAAGCAACTCACACTTAAATTTAGTAATTGGGTATTATTGACACTTAAGACACAATAATTACCAGCTTTAAGAAAAGGGGGTTAAAAGCATGTGCATAAATTGTCGTCCATGATTAGCCAGTGTGGACTGCACAGGCTGATCTGGGACAACACTTTTTGCACATGCCTTAAAGCCCTTTTCTTAGAGCGCAACTCACAATAATAGGAGTATGTGATTTCACCTTCAGCATTGTTGTATTAAATATTTCTGAACACTGCCATGCAATATATTGTCCTTGAGAAAAACTGTTCAACAGAGGGTGCCTGACCTGTAAAAGCATAATACAAGTTAGGAGAAAATAAGATTTCACCCCACTACCCCCTTTTTAACATTTATGAAACCTGCAGTGGTATAGTAAAGACAGAAACGCAAAGGAATACCCGATTTTACCCCACTATGACTTCTTAATAACATCGTTTAACATTGTGGTGGTATACATACATTGTAGTTGAATGTTTGTTCACTAGGGGTTATCCTGTTTGGAAACATATACAAGTAAGGAAATATCAGATTTTGCTTACCCCCCCCCCCCCCCCAAAAAAAATGCCCACACCTATTTATGCTATACGTACATTGTCCTTGAGTGACTGTTCCACAGAGGGGACGTCTGGAAACACGTCATACAAGGAGGAGACGTACGTGATGATCGACTTCTCATCCGGCTTTTGAACATCCACGTCTGAAAAACACAGGAGTTAAAAGAAACAATTACATTTGTATATAATACTTTCTTTGTGTCTTCTTGTTAAGGCAGTTGCTTTCGAAGTGGAGGACAAAGGTTAGAGTCTCACAGCAGTCTTGCCCTCCTCGATAAAGTATTCTTGAACTGCATGTGAAATGTTTTTGAAAATAGCACATCAAACCTTCTTAGCATTCTTTTTTATTAATAATTAAACCTTAAATGCATAAAACATATGCAAATATAGTCAAACATATTTAATATAATATAAGATAAAACAGTATAATATAATATAAAATTGCATTTTGAAAATATAATTATCAACTTTTTCACTATATTTTATAGCATTACATTACATATTGTAAGATTTTAGTATCTTTAAAATCAGTTAATGCATGCTTTAAAATAGAATTGTCATGTGTTAATATTGACCAATAGTTAATGACACATATTAATGGTCCTTAGTTCAACTTAATGGTTTTATAGTGTATTTCCACGTAATATGAATGTAATTGACCTAAATGAAAACATTAGAATACCTCATTTATTGAAAAAAACAATGGGACATTGTAGCCATAAACCACTTTGAAGCTAATAGGTATTTGTTAAACAGTTAATCCAATTTTAATTGCCTCAGAGGAATGTGAACACTACAGGCTTATAGATTTTGCTTGGCTACCAACAATTTTAGCAACAGTTCACATCCTAAAAGTACATAATTAATGCCCAAAGAGTCCAATGAAGAGAACTTTAAATGAATTTACCGCCCAATACTTTGCACAGACATTTACAAGCTATTGAGCCAATCCAGTTGTTAAATTGTTTCACCGTTTTAACAGTATTTCAGTCATATTATGGCGGTCAGTGAACACTCTCTGTCTTTTACTGAACAAGCCAAGATGACCTATTAAAAGGTTAACAACTACTTAGTTGTTATACTCATGCCAGTTACTGACAATTCAGAGTTAGGAAAAAAATTGCCCTAAAAATGATTTCATGATTAATCTGTAAAAAAAAAAAAAAAATGTGGCCGAGCTCAATTAGACCTCATAATGCACAGATTGATAGTTGAGCAATTTTACAACTTTTGCAAGCAAGGTAACTCTTTGAGCGCTGGAACCGGATTTTAAAGGACTTTGCAAACAGTTTGGATCCAGATGAGACGCCACAGAACGTGGCGTCTCATCAGGATCCAAACTGTTTGCTATTCTGATAGTGGTCTTTGAAAAAAAGTGAAGAAAATGATGATCTAAGAAATTCAGCAGACGACATTTTAGCAGATGACAAATGTCCCAGCATGCAAAGGGTTAAGGCTCAAAAGGAGATCCAATCATTTTATAAATTGCTCTGTGGCGAATATATAATGTATTGGCAATAAGTCACATTTATAGTTTTGTCCCTCAGTACCAATAAAATTTACAACAAAGGTCCATTGTTGTTTTCCAGCAATTAAATGTACCCCATATCCTGGTAGGTAATATTCTAGGTTATATCCTAACAATGTTATTTAATAAAACATTTAAAAGCCACTTATAAATCGTGTCACATTCTTTCATTTCCAAGCAACCCGCATACCGCAGATAGCTTTATGATAATTATTATGAAATTTATCCTTTCATCTTTGTCATTAAAATAACACTCTCTACACATCAGGGTAACAGCGAACTACAACTATTATATTCCAATCTGGTCAAATAAGGGTTTTATCTCTATTTACCACAAATGACCCCTGATTTAAAAGGACCCAAGTACACTTGCTTAAATTTTGCCCAACATATTAAAGGGCTACTTGTATGCTACGAAAATTAGTCGGTCAATCAAACCCTTACTCCCACTGATGGATTTTGGTGATGACTTATACAAAACTAATGTAACTGACAAGGAGTACATACACTTACAATAAAACTTTGTATTAAAACCTTTTTTACATATGAGTGTTATATTTAGATAAGCTGTTATGTTGATAACAATAAGATCCATGTCAAAATTTTCTGTCTCCTTTAAAGTCAGAGTAAATGTCCACTAAATGCATCATATTATCAACAAACAATTTCAGAATATCATTCTTAAGTTAACATCTGTATGTAAGCATTTTTCATAACGAAACATGACACCTCCAATATTCTATGCCCGATGTGTTTCTATAGGACATTGAAAAGGATCATTTGGTATAGATGATCAAATTTAACAGGATAGTTAATTCATGCCATAGCATTAACAAAACCACCGGAAACTGGATAACTATGTCAAAATCTTTTTTCATTATCTAAACAACCAGTCTATCTTGTCATATCAATCTTACAAATATTAAGTCTTTAATTACAATTCTCTCCCCATGAATGATGGATCGAATTCTTTCTAAGTAGGCAAAGCATGCTTTTGTTGAGATATAAACATTCCTGCGCAAATAGACCGATTTAGATTCTAAATAAACATTGACATAAATATACCAATGTTTTTTGGAATACTTGCAGTTATTTTTTTACGAAAAATAATACAATTGTCGCAGCAATAATATCAATCTGTTTGCAGATAATGCACTATGCTTTTAAAAACAAAACATGAGGATCAATGAATAACTGCATTATGTCTGGTGAAAGCAATACAGATGTATCTTACAAGACACGTATCTTGACATTTATATTTGTATCCTAATATTCAGTTATGATAATTTTATATCCATATAATAACAGACTTGACTCAATGTCATCTGACACTATCCAAACAATCTATTACTTGAACCATAGAAAACCATTATCGTGGAAAAAAACTTCTAATATACCACGTAAAAGAAACATTATCATCACGAGCTTCATATTAAATGGGGGTTTTTCCTTTACAATTTACTTTTTTTGAGATTCAAACAAATCTGGTATTATAACCCATTTATGCCTAGCGTCTAGAAAAAAGGCCTAGGCAAACAGCGTAGACCCAGATGAGACGCCGCATAATGCGGCGTCTCATCAGGGTCTATAATGCTGTTTGCTTAAAGGAATTTCTGTAAGAAATATTCTAAAAATAGAAATAAATATACCAGACATCCCTAATTTTGGAAATGAATTGATCCAATTTAGAAGGATGGGAGAGTCCACTCGACATAAATGGGTTAAACCATGTTTCAGGTTTATATCTTCGCCAAAAAAAAAATGGACAGGAAAGAAACTTGATCTGTTAGTCATGCCGGTAGACTCACATAAAAAGAAGTGCAAGGCTTTTGACGCAAAAAAAAACAACATAGCAACAGGTTTAGAAACAGATGTTAAAACCTCAGTCGACCAAAAGACAACAACGTCTCATCAGAATTCATACCTTCTGGATCAAGAAGGCGTGTGACTCCAAATTCTCTCTCTGCGGTTGAGAAGGCGAGCTCGAGGTTTTGTCGGTTAGTCTGGGACTGGACACGTCGAAAATCTATCAGGTTTGGCCTGAAATAAGCATGTTCCATACAATAATTTATGTTTCTAATGTAATACGTTAAAGAAATATCTAAAATGAACTAAGCAAGGTGATGTGCATTGTATGACCAGTCTTTTGTATCTGTTATGGGCATAAAATGATTTGAAGTTTTTGCACATGGTCAAACTTTCATTTTTTTTAGGAAAGGGGGAGGTTTAGCTGAATGCGTAGAAAATATTTTAACACTGGCAGTAATTAAATTATTCCAAAACTATCAATTTTAATGCCAAAAGCTTTCACAACTTCACAACGTACATCCTTGCTGCTTGTGAAGAGGTTTACATGAAAGGGCAATATTAAAGGCTAACAAGAACTTGTGAACTGCCAATAGACATAACTTTCTCATGAATGCGACTTCATGAGTTTCAACATTTACAGTAGCCTGTTTGATAACCAAAGTTTGTTTGAATTATTTCATATAAAAAGCCTGCCACATTTGTTCTCCCACCTAGAGTAAATAGTGTCTGAACAGCAATAAAATTCAATGTAAAAATGGGCTTATTTCGTTAAATTGCCAAATAAAGTTATGCAAATGAGACAAAAGAAAATGCAAATTGGGGCTATGTCACATAAATATTCAAGACAAGCCCAGACAAATGTGTCGTGTTCTGAGAAAACTGGGCATAATGCTCGTGCGTAAATTGTCATCCCAGATTAGCCTTTGCAGTCCACACAGGCTAATAAGGGACGACAATTTTCGCTTTTATGGAATTTTTTCGTTTAAATGATGTCTCTTCTTAGCGAAAATCCAGTTTAGGCGGAAAGTTTCGTCCCTGATTAGCCTGTGCCGACTGCACAGGCTAATCTGGGATGACACTTTACGGAGAAGCATTTTTGCCCAGTTTTCTCAAAACAGGACACAAATACCAACAAACCTCACAGCAGTGTGTTCTTAGCATGCATGTGATGGGTGGCAATATGCTGTCCATAACAACTATTAGTCATTCCTTTAAAGCCTAAAGGTCATATCAACATATGTGTCGCGTTCTGAGAAAAATGGGCATAATGCATGTGCTTAAGTGTCATCCCAGATTAACCTGTGCACTCCGCACAGGCTAATCAGGGACGACAATTTCCGGTTTTATGGAATTTTTCATTTACATGATGTCTCTTCTTAGCGAAAATCTAGTTTAGGCGGAAGCATTTTTTTCAGTTTTCTCAGAACACGACTCAAATAAGCACAGAAGGCATATACGCCATTCTGACTCATGTTATATACGAGTCCAAATTTTCAACTGTTTTGGTATCATATGCCCAAAATTTACTCTTCAAGATATGTAGTACTAATATATTTAGGTGAAAACATTTTGTTCACGCCTTGCTACTTGTAAAGGCAGGGTCTAGGCCTTTGTATTTCTTTGTTTGTTTTTTGTTTTGTTTTAAAGCCGAAAATACCTGTTAATTAAAGTGGATAAAAAATCTGCATGTGTATGTGATATAGTCAATAATTCATGTTCATGTTTTCCCGAATACTAGTTTATGCCAAAAAACCATTTTTATTCTGAGCTGCACTTCCATTGAATAATGTCAGCCTGGCAATTTAATCAATAAAAAAAATGCAGTGCCATGTTGCATTTAAAACAGCTCCTAACAAAAGGTTATAAAACACCATGATTTGTCAGGTAAATGACATTCCGAGATTCAATCTGTGAAGTCTACATGAAGAAAGGTGTGAATTATATCAAACAAAGTCAATAACCATTATTTTATACAGCTCTTGATTGTAAAATGCAACCAAGCAAAACAGGCCAAGTAAAATGCATAGTTGTAAAAATGTATGGTATTTAACCCTTTGCATGCTGGGAAATTTGTCATCTGCTAAAATGTAGTCTGCTAATTTTCTAAAATTAGCATATTCTTGGATTTTTTTTCAAAGAATACTATCAGAATAGCAAACAGTTTGGATCCTGATGAGACGCCACGTTCTGTGGCGTCTCATCTGGATCCAAACTGTTTGCAAAGGCCTTCAAAATTCGGTTCCAGCACTGAAAGAGTTAATGAAGAGTTTCTTATTGAGGTATAACAATTTGAACAATGACCTTAAGGCCACAAAAAATGATTAGATTTTCTTTAGATTTGCAACTCCTAAAGTAAATGACATATTTTGAATGGACCAGAAATTTACCAAATAAAGAATATTAACATCTGCAAGAAAACATATGGGAATAAAATAAAATATTTGAATAATACAGGTTCCTTCAATGACCAACGACCACACAAATTCAAATCAAATTTAAAATTAAACACAAGTACACCATTATAGATTGAAGTATCCTGAAGCACTAAATGGCCCAATACTTCAATAAAACCAGTGAAAACATTTTACAAAATCATCTTGCAACAACTGAGCACTTGTGTTTTTATCAAGCCACTACAGATCAATTGAAGTATTCAATATTTCACTGTTCAAACAAAAAGAAAAGTGTTGAATCATTAGATCACATACCCTACAATAAAGTATGACAAACTGTAATATAATTCGTCTACTGCAATCTTCCAGCTATTTAGGTCACTAGACTAAGTACAAGTAAGGGTAAAACAGGATTAATTTTGTGGATAAGAAATTGCTAAATATTCAGGCAAAAAGAGGCTTGGATAATTTCACACACTTCAATACATTTTTATTGCGCTAGGGCCAGCAGCAGACTTTTTGTCACATGTTTAACCCATTTATGCCTAGTGGACTCTCCCATCCTTCTAAATTGTATCTCAATTCATTTCCAAAATTAGGGATGTCTGGTATATTTATTTCTATATTTAGAATATTTCTTACAGAAATTCCTTTAAGCAAACAGCGCAGACCCTGATGAGACGCCGCATCATGCGGCATCTCATCTGGGTCTACGCTGTTTGCCAAGGCCTTTTTTCTAGACGCTAGGCATAAATGGGTTAAAATTCAGTGGGCAATTAAATGGACATTTATCACTCTCAATTCATAAAACCAACAAGCCCTATCACATTTCTAGCTCAAAAACTTTTTAATGTGCAGATTTTCAGTTTGCGATGCAAATAAAAAGCCGTACTTAGGCTTCTGCTATGTTGTGAATTTGTTTTATGACAAAATCTGTAAAGAAATGTTTATAAAAACTAACCATACTTTTATTGTGTTGTGAAAAAAATTCGGATGTCTTATGACCTATATATTAATATCTTACTTTTAGAAAATTTGCCATTTAATTAATGAGCCATTCAGTGGCCAGTTTGTACTGAGGATATTCAATTCATCTCCCTGTGACAAACAACAGAAAGATAGCTATAAAGATGACAACAGTAAAATCAACATCCAACACCTGACCCCTCATAATTGGTAGAATATCCCCTGCGAAATGTTGTTCATGATTTCATGAACACTTCAAGCCAATCAGGAACTGTTCATGAACGGTTCTCAAAAAGTTCCTGAACTTGGTTCCTGAACTTTTGGACATGAACTGTTCTTAAGACACGTTCATGAACTGTTTATGAATTATTGTTGAACACTTCAAAGTTCATAAACAGTTCTTCATCTTACCATTAATACTTAGTGATGAACATTTCATGAACAATTATTTCTGATGACTTTTCTGAGACAGACTTTGAGGATCCATCATGAATAATTCATGAATTCCTTTGTGCTAGATGTTTCATAAATATTTTTGAAAGAAATATTGAAATGTCTAGCATACTAATCTTGTAGATTTGTGAAACCTGTGAAGTAAGAATTAATATGCATAGTATTTTTACCACTGTAAGTAAGAGTTCTTGACCTGTTCTAGAGGATTTTAAGAACATTTGTACAAGAACTGTTCAAGAACTGCCTTCAGAAACAGTTCAATAACTGTTTAAGGACCTTTCCTGTTCTTGAATTATTCTTAAACTATTCTTTAACACTTTAAGAACTTTTTTGAACAACATATTTCCTTCTGATGTTCTTAAACAGGTCTACACAATGTTTTTGAACATATGATGGACTTTTTAAGAATCCAATATGTTCTTAAAAGGATCTGTCATTGTTCTTGGAAGAATTAAAAGAAAAGTTTAAGAACGTTTTAAGGACATCTTATTTCAAGAACAGTTTAAGATGATATCATGAACTCAAACATGTACATTGCATTGCTGTTTTTACAAAGGAAAAATATTGTGTGCACAGGAAGTTGAAACAGAAGGCACATGGTTTATGTTATATTTGGAAATGTAAGTCTTTAATAAATTACCGGCTGAACTGATCAGCCATTGGTTCCATTTCAAGTTCTTTGGCACTGTAAGTGTAACCATTTCAGGGAAACCACTGATTAGTAAATGATTCTTGAACTGAAAATGAGACTATTCATGATCTTTTCAATACATGAATTATTCATGAACATATAGTGCAAAGTTGTATTATGAAATTTAAAGAGTATTATCAAACCACTTGTATCTCAGTTAGTGTTATATTCAAATTATTGTTATATGTTGCTATCAATATGTTAAGTGCTAATACAAGACTTGTTTCTTCTTACCCTGACCTGTTTGTTGAGCTTTGGTAACACTTATGATAACCTTTGCATAAATTGACAAATTCTTGTTCATGAATAGTTCATGAACACTTCATGCCACCTCAGTTCATGAACTCTTGAAGAACTATGGTTCATGAACTATTCACTGACAGTCCGTGAACAGGAAATGAGCCATTGACGAATAGAAGGAAAGTGTTCATGAACTGTTCATGAACAGCAAAACCCTGAAGAACTTTTCAAGAATTTTGTTGTTCATGAATAGTTCAAGAACACTTCATGCCACTAGGGTTCATGAATAGTTCATGAACACTTCATGCCATTAGGGTTCAAGAATAGTTCATGAACACTTCATGCCATAATTGTTCAAGAATAGTTCATGAACACTTCATGCCATTAAGTTTCAAGAATATTTCATGAACACTTCATGCCATTAGTGTTCATGAACAGTTCATGAACTAAAATTTCAAGAACATTTCACAGACGTGGCTCATTTCCTGTTCACTGACTATTCGTGAATTATTCATGAACTTGGTTCATGAACGATTCATGAATATTTCACGAATTATTCATGAACTGCAGAACAACATTTCGCAGGGGCAATTTCTC
>VMBQ01001226.1:139927-190316 GCA_007657795.1 Dreissena rostriformis
CCTGCCTTAGCCTGAACAACAATCACAGTTTTTCACTGTACAAATTATTAATAACCAATGTACAAATGTCCTAATACTCAAAGCCTCAAACTGTCATTTTTAACAATATCACTAAGTTTTTTAGGTTAATGCTTATGGCACTCTGGGAAAAAAATCTTTAAACATATCACCTATCAACATTTAATGCAAAATTGTTTGTAATGGTCCTCCTATAGAAGTGGTAACTGAATAAATAATTGGCAGATAATATGAAGAGAGGCACATGGGACACCATACATTGAAATGGTCTAATTTGTTGTACAATATTATATTGTGAAACAAACTATTCTTTGTTGAACTGAGTCTGTTCATTGTGAATTGTTTGTAACTATTATGGAAGGAATAATGCAAACATGCTTAATTAAAAAACAAAATGAAAATTATTGTGTTTTAAAAGTTGCACCCATGATACCCAGTGCAGAAATGTATTAATTCAACATATTATGAGGCAACTCATGCAAGATGAACTTCTAGTAATAAACAATGATAATTGCTGCATGAAATCAAACAAAGGTTTACTTGTGATCAGTTGGTGAAGCAGTAAAAGCAGCAAATTTACAAATCAACAGTACCGTAAATCTTTCCTTTTTGGATCGCTTTAAAAAAATACAAACACATATGATAAAAGCCCTTCAGATAACTAATCAACAATACACCTGTCCATAGGGCACTGATGCTGCCAAATTCCTTTTTTCTCAACTCTTCTTAAGTCAAAAACAAGTTGTTTAATGGTCAAGTGTGAACTTTGACCTCTAAGTGTGACCTAGACCTTTGAGGTAAGGAGACATTTGTTACAGACCACATGTCGTCTTATGATGTTTGATATTTGTGCAAGGTTATTCAAAATCCATCACAAAATGGCAAAGTTATAGCAAAGACAGGAGTTTTTATGGTTAAATTTGACCTTTGACATTTAAGTGTAACCTTGACCTTTGAGCTAAGGAGACGGGTGTTACAGTCGACATGTTGTCTCATTATGGTTGCCATTTTTACCAATTATTTCAAAATCCATCAATAAATGCAAAACTTATCGCAATGAGAGGAAGTTTCTACCAGACGCACAGACCCTAGGACAGTGCAACAACTATATATGCCGCCACCTTCTTCGACGAGGGAGGCATCAATATTGTATGTAATTATTACAATCACACAGGCTTAGGCAATTATATCATGCTGTTATTTTCAATGAGCACAGAGGAATAATATTGTGATGCAGTAGACTTTTATAAAGTAAACAATACAATCCATGGTTTAATAATCAAATTTAATAAAACTCCTAGGGTTCTATCTTGTTATCATTTATTAAGTGGTAAGATTGTCATTTAACATTTAACAGCCTTATCAAAAAGACATCATTCAACTTTTTCCTGTAATACAAGCAGATCATATACTAGCAGTTAAAACAGATACTGATTATAATTGGCAAGATGCAGATCTGTAAAATAACCTCATTTCCATTTCTTTTTCTTAAGCTTTACAAAAGGTCTCACATTTCAACCCCAATTTGCTGCAGCTATTGACAAAAGTTTGAAGTGCTATTAAATGACAATGCAAAAACACCTTGTTTCCGCCTCCAAGTGACAATCCTGTCCCCAAATGACCATGACCTTAATGGGCAGTATTGTGTGTAGCCCTAATAGGTTACACTCAGACAGAATGTGCAAGGCCACAACCCATCATTAACCTGTCAGTTTTTCTTACATGCCAGCAGGGGTGGGTGGGGTAAAGACACCCCTTGATAAATGAGCTCGTTTAGAAGAATGTGCCACATTGGTCCAGCCTTTTCCCCTGGGGCCATGTTAATAAGACAGAAAGTGTAAAACATACCTTAAAAAGAAGTCTAATTATATACATTTGTACAATGTCACAAACAATCATGGCATGCCCGTGCAGTTCAGAGAGAAATACTACACATGAGGGAACTGTATGTTTGTCTCTTAAACGCATTCACCAAATAACTCAAGAAATACAAAATGGAAGATAATAAAATAAACATGACATTTTCAAGCAAATCCATATGTTTGAACTATAACATTATTAACAATTCAGGCAAACAAATACTCTTATTTCCCTCTGGATTTTCCTGAATCGATTGGGAACATCCGTAACCGATGTACAAACTTGTACAACATGAAACATCCACCCACGCTAAAGCCTAATTGTCTTAGACTGCTTTATTGCAGAAATAATAACTATGATATAATAGGACATTACTTTTGGTAAATGCCTTTGGCTTTACATGTATACACTGACGAGCATTATGTCACAAGTCGTTCAACTTATCGGGTGCATTTTTAGAACATACAGTCATATGAACCTGGATACAGCATCACATGTTCTTTCAAAATATGATACAGGCTATTTACATACAATATGAAACCAACAGTATGATCAACATGAAAGCGATGCCAAAAACTTAAGACGTGAATGGTGCACTCACAAAGTTTGTTTTAAACAAAATTTAATGGCATAACAAGATTTTGGCAGAATTCCTCTAAATGTTGCAACTGTTTGTTTCATTAAAAATGTACAGTTGTGAAAATTAAGGAAAGGAGATATTAAACGTTTTTGCAAATAAATGTTTTATTATGGAATATATAATGACGTAATGTACATACACAATCAAAACAAGTCTTTATGTCTTAAAACTTCAAACTTTGACTGCTAATAAAATGAACTCGCTCAAAATAAGGGCTATTTGCATATTCAATACATTTTAATCACATTTATTATACAACTGAATTACGGCTACACTTTGTTTTAAAGATGAAATACGAAATGTGTAATCAAGAAGATTAAAGCTTATATACATGAAGCAACCAAATGTGTGAAGTTGACAGCAGAAAAGAAACAAATGAAGAATTAACCAGGACAAATATTAATTTAACACAAGGATAGATGTCAATGATTTACAAGAACATCTGAGCCACTACAGGCAAACAGCGTAGACCTTGATGAGACGCCGCATTATGAAACTTGCACCCTGCAGTACCCATTGCAATTCCAATTAACATGCAATTATATTAATAAATATGATTTTATTCAGGTATAAAACTGGCAAGTAAAAATTACAAGCAATCAGTGTATTTGGAAAATATGAGAGTATTGACAAATAGTGCTGATGGCTGACTATGTTTGGGTAGAGATCTGTTTACCATTTGAAACCAATGAAATAGACATAATAATCTCAAATGGTTGGATTCAATTAAAAGGAATACTGAATGTTATGAAACATGAGCCGTAATTAAAAGACCTTTAACAGTTAATTCAGCTCCATAAGAAAACTGTTTTTGTGTTCAATTTCATTGATGACTGAGCACCATTATGTTCACATTATGACACTGACACTGAGAAGCACTTCTGTTAGTTTTTTTGCCCATTCACAAATATAATGATCTAAGTATTGGATTCCACATGGTCTTAACCTTGTTTCACTTGGTCTTAACCTAACCTCCTCAAGACAGACTGGCGGCAAACAAGCGGCTTATTAAGACATTTAGTTTTAACCTATTTATTTAAGCTCGATTGCATCGAAAGCCTAAGGCTTATTTGAAGAACTCTTTAGTCCGTTACCTAGAACTAGAACTAGTACTTGGTGTCTATGGGGGAGATTTAAAGAACGCTACCACAGTGTGGATCAAACCGGTTACCACCGGGTCGCTAGGTGGACACCATATCCATTATGCCACAGCGACCTCATTTGTGTATCAACTGTGAAAATGTCTTCATTCTTAAAAAAACAACAAGGTATGTGTTTGTGAAACACTATGTCCCCTTTTGAGCAATTTTTACCCATATATTTGACCTTTGACCTTGAAGGATGACCTTGACCTTTCACCACTCAAAATGTGCAGGTCCATGGGATACACATGCATGCCAAATATCAAGTTGCTATCTTCAATATTGCAAAAGTTATGGCCAAAGTTAAAGTTTGTGCAAACAAACCAACAAACCAACAGACAGGGCAACAACAATATGTCCCCACTATAGAGGGGGGGGGGGAACATAAAAAACCTGTACTCCTCCTCCTTTTATTGTTAACCTTCATAACCAATGACTGAGACAAAAGGAAGGAGTAACTAATTCTTTGCATCATGCTTATAAAGACCCCATTTAAATGGGGTCACACACATTTTAGACTCAGACACACACTTGTGACTTCACAGAAAACAACCCTATGGGGACAGGGTAAATAATTTGCGACCCTTGATAACTCATCCAATGGCTGAACATTGTAACAGAAATCCAAAAAGCATTTCTGTCATGCTATATACGGGTTCAGTGAGCATTACTTGCTGTTTTAATTCTTGACATACAACATTTTTAAAGCCAGCTACTGACAAAGCTGTCCAGGTCAAGGTACCCCTTATAGGGACTTGTTCACAGATTTTGGCATATTTGTAAGTTTGTCATCAAATGCTTTAAATTGATAAATATAAACATCAGAACTAAAAACTCCAATATAAAAACAAGAATAAAAGTTAAAAAAAAAGGGAAAAAAAGTTAAACACACCAGGGCTCGAACCACTGACTCATTAAAGTAAAAGCCAAGCGCCAAAACCACTCAGCCACCCGTCGTCACCTGTGTGTGCGTGTAATTCAGAGTGTATGTTTGGGTCGTCGTTGAGTCTTAACGACTACATTATGTGCGGACCTGACCATTCGTCGTCACATGGGTTGCCATTTATTATATACTTTGTATAACCATCCACGTGTTGTTACAAAATATAACGATAACACAAGAAATTGAAATTTTAAAATCGTTTCGCATCTGAGACGCTTTATAATTGTATCAATTTCTAACGATGATTTTTTGTAAATGAAAGTGTATATTCAGTATAAGTCTGCGGCATTAGTGTTATTTGGCACACTGATGTACATTGTTCATTTATTTCTTGAATCTGTGACAGAAAATTGGATTTTTTTTATTTTGATAAACTGTGCACAAATCCCTTTAAAAGCTAACAACACAAGGTTGGGCTGCTGTTTTTATTCTGAATAAACATGAACTGCAATCTCAAGCCTTTTTAATTAATTGACTGCCTTCACCATTATTAAGCATTCACCCACAAAGTTATGTACAAATACTGCATTATTAATGACAGCAAAGTACCCATCGATAATTGAGAAATCATTAACTCTTTCAGTGCTGGAACCGAATTTTGAAGGCCTTTGCAAACAGTTTGGATCCAGATGAGACGCCACAGAATTTTGAAGGCCTTTGCAAACAGTTTGGATCCAGATGAGACGCCACAGAATGTGGTGTCTCATCAGGATCCAAACTGTTTGCTATTCTGATAGTTTTCTTTGAAAAAAAATCAAGGAAATGCTAATTTTAGAAATTCAGCAGCCGACATTTTAGCAGACAACAAATTTCCCTGAGCATGCAAAGGGTTAATGGGGTCAATATTTCTTAGGTAAATCAACCTCACTAAAAGAGGAAGAACAAGTAGTTGTTACTAGGCGATGTCGCAAAATATAAATTCAAACTAAAATACCTGGTTCACATGATTTGCTTCTTCTTTAAAATTTCCCGGTCTCTGTTGTCGATCGATAGGGGCCGGCCCCTTTAACTTCTTTTTCTTTTTTCCAGAACAACAAAACATGGCTATTCCATATAATTATAACTTGTAATCCATATAATATTTATTGTCCAGATCAACCAAGCTCCTCAATTTACACACATTGCATCACTTTCAAAATGTCATACAGATGCAAACTGGCTGTGACTTCAACATGCAGCCTAAATTGGACACAGTGTCACATTCAATGAATTAAATTCACCATCATGTTGCATTGTTTCCAATGCTCCGGCCACTACTAGCTCCCCCTTGAAATATTCAAAGATTTAACGGTGTTAAATCTCCCAGCATTCTTCCCACTATAAAATGGTTAAGAACAACCGCTCCAAACAACAACAACTTTATGTACCTGAAACTGCAGTAATTTGATCGTAAAAACACACACCTATAGTTTTACATTTTTGCATCATGACTTAATGACTGATTTAGCATAGCAAATTTAGCGCGCATTCATCACTTACTCTATATTTGTAAAACCAATTTAAAACAACAAAGGAATTAGCATGATAAATAATTGGAGTAATAACTTTAATTTCACATTAATTTCACAAATTTAGACCAAAATTTAACCATCTATGGAATAAAAACGATGACAAATGTTAAACCTTTCTTAGATACTATGACAAAGAACTTTTTTTATTCGAAAAACACATCCATTTCACCACATTAAAACACATCCATTACACAACGAGTAAAATCCCATTCCCCACCAGCCTCTGTATCAACAGCAGGTACTGAGTTCACATTGTCACAGATTGTTTTCCAAAACCATTGGGTGATGTCTTTTTTTTTACAGGTAAAACACACTGCCTCAGTATTCAAGGCAGAGAGAAGCAAGGAAAACAGTATAGTATTGACCTTGCAATGACTTGGTGACTAGTCTGACATTATGTTGAGACACACAGTGTCAAAGGATGGCCTCTATTTTGATATGATCCAATTGTCACTCCTTGTATAATACAACAAACAAGCATTGTTATACAAAAAAACATGTAACAAGTTGGTGAGAAATTTTGCATTGCTATGAAAAATGTTATTAAATGTTATAACATTACATTAATTTTGTCTACTTTTCAATTGTGTTACAAAAGTTGTGAAAATTCAGTTAATGCGAACACAGGTTTATTATAAAGTGCAAATTGAGCATGACAAATAAAATCCAAATTTTTCGATTCCGTAATAAGTTCAACAGATTTATAACTAGCAGACGGATTTTTTTTTTATGATCTTGTACATAATCCCACACATTTCAATTAAAATTTTATAAAATATAATTCAACGCTGGCTTGCAATTTCCTAAAAAAATCATAAACAACAAATTTCAGATAGTCAATTCAGTTTTATACACACAATTCAGAATTGGAGGCACACACTAAGAAGTTTTGATGATAAATCAAAGTAAGCTTGGAGGAAATTCTTTTTTGATAATAAGCCCCATCTGATACCAATTCAGCCACTGCAAAAACCACTTAAATAATGTCTAGTGTCGAGTTTTTTTCACCTTCAAGTGGTGTTTTTTTGCTCATAGTAATAAGGTAAAATAGATAACCAAGAGCTTCAAATCAAGTTATACCCTACGGTAATTATACTGGTTACGTAACAATCATGGTGAGTTTTAGAATTAATACAATTTACAGAAATAATTAAGGTGACATTCAAGGCCAAAACAGATACAAGACACGTGAACAAGTATTGAAATAATAATATTGAGCAAAATTTAAGTAAGTCTCAATCACAGAACATCTTATATAAGAAGAAGTCTGATGATGCCCCACATGAATCTCCACAACCAAGACATCACAATAAATGCAGTAACATTTTTTTTTGTTAATGAAGTCTAATTAAACTATTATAAATTCACATCTATAATTATTTCAATCATAATTTGGCACTCGGAGCAACCATGCTCAAGTTAAATATTCAGTAAAGACTAACATTTAGAAAAACAGCACATTAATTTTACGAACGTAACTCTCTCAGGAATACGTCTAGATGTGCAATAAATCTTTTGTTAATATGTCAGTTAATAAAAGATAATATATAGTGTAATCGATTATTAACTAAAAATCTTAATATGAATATTAAATAACGCACTACATTACAAAGGTTGATCTATACATAAACATTAACAATTACAGACCGATTTCATGGGAACAAAAAGTTTAACTTGCATCTAATTATATGCATGACTTAGTTTGATTTCTCTTTCAACAAAATTTAGTTTGCATTGAATTAAAATAGCCAACCACTTAACCCGGATTGCGTGAGAAACCTGGCCAGTTTAACAGCAGCCTTATTCAGGCTCACAGTTGGCCTAAGAACCCAAAGATAATCTCCCCACTATGCTGATGACCCTTATGTAGGCTACAATCAACTATTTCTTTATTTAAAAGTTATCCCTGACATGGTTTACCACACTGTTTGTAACATGAATTCCATTTTTTAAGGTACTTGGTTCAAGTATAACCTGCTTGCACAAATAACCTGTCTTACATTACTGATACACCTTAATGTTTGCTTTTGTTTACAATACACACACTATTTACTCGACACAGTTTAGAAATTAAACTTCTACACTGGTAGTCCAGATCCAATTTGGAATGCGTTCAAAATTGTTCAATTAAGCAACCCAGTGTTTCTGTGATATGAAACTGTGAAGGTACACATAACAAGCCGTAATTAATAGTAATTGTAAACTTGGTGATAAAGTTATCAAATATTTAAGGGCACCCTAGGCCGGCTAGTGTTTGATCTAGCTGGACACGGCACATTTAATGAGGAATTTAGTATGACACAGTAGTCAAAACCAAGCCCCCTGTTTGTTTAAGGGCACAAGTAAGAAACAAACAAGAAGCTTAAAGATGACCCACCCTCAAATGACATGAAGGTTTCAACATTTGTGACTACAATGCCTTAATGGCACACATTTTAGATGTACAGTTTAGCAATTTGGTAATTTGAAACAACAACTATCACAAATCAAATTTTTATTGGATCTTTAAATTATCGGAATAACTTCAATTACTAATTCTGCATCACTCCTCACACACCATTTTCCCTTTGCAATATATTTGCAGAATATATTTAAATTGTTGGAAGCACTATTTCAAACATTTGAAAATGCCTAAGAAGTATTTTAAATGTCTTTGAATTTTCTAAGAATATGTTTTGCAAGTAAAATAAAGTAAGTATTTGAAGACTGTTTGCATTGATCCATTTGCATCGTGTTCCAGTTCCTTACTTGCAGAAAACATGTTTATTGCAAATATGTACTGCAAATATTCTGCAACCTATAAGCAATTAATTGCCACATTTTAGGGGACTATTTGCATTTTTTATTTGCAAACTATAAGCAAATTAGTTGCTAATTTGGTTTCAATTCCTTAATATCCTCAAATATGGGATGCAACTATTCTGCATACCTTTTGGCATTACACATACTCTTCAGATAACCGAATACTGCATAGGTCTTAGTTTTCCATCGTTAAGAAGCAACATTTAGTCAATATTGGCCAACTACTTTTTTACATGCAAGGTGTGTAAAATTGTGTGTTGTACAAGTAAATTGGTAGAATAAACATCAAATATTTGTCAAGCCCAACTGTCAACTTGGAAACAGTCCTCAAACATTTCAGCATTACTACCAGGTCAATATTCAACAATTACAAAAGCTAAGTTCAGCAAAAGTTGAAACAGCAAAATTGATAAATCGCCATTTCCTTGTTTTATTTTTCTGCAAGGCAAACGTCACTTTGATGACCATCTGTAAATCAAATATGGTTAACATCTATATAATCTTTAAGACAAAGACTGTCTGATAAGTATTATAATCTGCTTATGCTAAAAATTATATTAATGATTTTTTTCCCCCACATTTTCACCTGTTTCCCAGCATGTAGGCCATACTATTTTAATAGATCTGTTTAATTAGACACGCACACATTAACTGTGATTTAAATCAAGCATGTATGTAATTGCCCTGTGTTTGTCCCACATGACTAAGTCTGCCAATATCACAGCAAAGTCATCTTTAAACATCTACATACCTTACACAGATAACATTACACCTGAAACAATTACTCATTTACGGACACACCAAGCTATTTGGACAGTACAAGCTTATAACGTTTGTGCATAGTTCATTAATTTTAATAGGTTACCTCTGCGAAAAAAATAATATATTCTTAGGGCAGTTTTTCTTTAGTTACTTTTTAAAGGGTAAGAGCTGTGGATTATTAAGATTTTATTACTGCAATTTCAGGTCACAATAACGACTAGTTCTCACAATTTTCGTTACACTTAAAATCAGAATTAATCGCGATCATCTAATAAATCTTCAAATAGGTCATGCTATCAGTTTTATAACTGCTTCCTTTCACAACATACTCTTTTCATCAGTAGCATTTTTTCATGAATGAAAATTAAAACTTTTTTTCGCTTGAAAGCACACTGTCATAAAATTTACCACGGAGAGCTACCATTTATAATCAGTATGAGATCCAGCTCAACATTCCACTATTCCTCCACACATCTGTCCGTCATTCCATCATCACTAGAACCCTTAACACACTGACATGACAAATGAACACCAATTCCACTTAATTTCCGTAAAAACACACTTAAGAATTAAAATTTATTGCGGCTGGCTCCAATTTCATGCTCTATGCAGCTATATTTGCAGCACCATGCACATAATGACACCACTTGTATGATTTACAATCCAGCCTTTATCACAACTACTAACTTCTAAGGTAGACCGTTAAAATGACTGTACGGTTTATTGCCCGATACTCCAGTTATTCTCACCAGGTACACTATGCTCTGTACTACTATGATATACTGAGTATACTGATACTATATAACGACTGAGGATCCGCAATGTACTGCAGCAATGTATAGTACTAGCTAACTACTTGTAATCACCGAGAGATGACAGATCACTGTGACGGCATACCAACACTGGGTTAAACTACCATGAATGATTCCTACAAGAAGTCTTTTCATTAAAATGTTAAAGCAAGACAAGTGATTAGAAAATTTACAGAAACTATGATTAAAGATAATCAACGGAAAAGAACAACACACAAACCAACACAAACCTTTTTTTTTTTGGAAAAATACTTTGAAATAGTCAACTTCTGCTTTAATTATTTGTATGCAGTTTGTAGTTCCTTTGGATGTGTTGTCAAAAAAAATTTGCTATTTTCACATAAATTAAATTTTGAAGTTCACTGTGAACAATACTGGGCCAACGTTTTATGTACAAACTACATATATTTTGCCAATAATAATTCACTGATTTTTCTTAAGAAAACAAGTGAAAATATGACACTGAAGTTTATTAAGCGCACAATGTGTTCCAAATGACTTCACAGGATTAAAGTCGGACCACTGTTTAATGCAGTTACTATCTGTTTAAGCAAACACAGGCATTGATCATATTGAACATGAGACCCTTTCATTTCATCAAATAACTGATACAGTCATCAAACTTTCATTTATTTCCATTACAGACTGCAAACTGTCAAAGAATGACAGATAATGGACTAAAGGGAGAAACTAGCTCTGTTTTTAAAAGCTGGATTTTGAAGCACTTGTCCATGACCAACATATTTTTAACCCTTTGAGCGCTGGAACCAGATTTTGAAGGCCTTTGCAAACAGTTTGGATCCAGATGAGACGCCACAGAACGTGGCGTCTCATCAGGATCCAAACTGTTTGCTATTCTGATAGTGGTCTTATAAAAAAAAAATCGAAGAAAATGCTAATTTTAGAAATTCAGCAGACGACATTTAAGCAGACGACAAATTTCCCAGAATGCAAAGGGTTAATGAACATGCTTCCTAGGACAAGGATGCAGGCCCACGTTTCACTTTTGTCTCAAAATTCAACTAATGTTGTAAAAAATCAACCAAATCACCCACTTGTGAGAATGTTCACAAGCTTAGTTCTGTTCATATCTATCAATCTAGCAGCAAAACATTATGAGAAGCATGCAACAACATTTGACAGCTGGACAGTCAAGGAAAATCTCTATATATGCCCACCCCTCTTAAAGTGGGTGGGGGCAAAAAAAAGGCTTAAACCAGTGGTAAATATAATAATTGGTTTACCATATTTAAAAAATAAAATAAAATGTGTTTTCATATCAAAATAATACCTTCAAATTTGGGCCTTTCTACAGTACTTGTCAGGTTGAATAGGGCAAATTACTCAACAATGTCATGATCACCAGTGACAGCTGCTATATAGCTATATTTAATAGTATTAATGCATCTTCATTCACAAACAGCCATAAACAAAACATGTGTCCATAGGAAACAGATGGGCCCCCATATTCAAATTTGTCTTGAAAATCCACGAATGACTTGCTGTTTGATTGCCATTTTTTTTACTTTTGACCTCTAAAATATGACCTTGACCTTTAAGATAGGGAGACCAGTGATACAATGTGATACAAGGGACATGCAATCTTCTCATGGTGGATATTTTGTGGTAATGTTATTTTTAAATTGTATTATGAAAGAATAACAAAGTTACAGTCGGGACAAGACGTTTTATGGCAAAATTTTCTTTTTGACCTCTACATGTGACCTTGACCTTTGAGGTCCAGAGACTACTGTTACAGGCTACACGTTGTCTTATGAAAGTGTACATCTGTGTCATGTAATTTAAAATCCATCAATAAATTGTGAAATTATGGCAGAGACAGGATAACAAAAAAATGGCCAAATTTGACCTCTAACTGTGACCTTGACCTTTGTAGTACAGAGACGGCATATAAAACATGACATTTTACTATCTTTGCACACCTGAATACTGAAGTATATAACTACAAATTGTTTAAGTATTTTGTTATATTTTGTATTTATCTCCTTGTGGCAGTTGATGGAACATCAGAATACATATATGTTAATTTAAACCTCCATATTATATTATATATAATATACATAATAAATACATTCATTTTCAACACAGATGAAACCAAGTAAAATAATTAACTAAGCAAATACAATAAAACCCTGGATACTTATCAAAGCAGTACAATTTTCCAAGTTTCCCTCTGCATACCTAATTATTAAATTACTGACATCAGTAATTTACCATGATTATAGTCTGGCTCATTCTAAGTGTTCTGGTTTTGAAGTGCATATATCAATCAAATACAGGTATATTTATTTGACTATTACAGTACTAAAAATCAATCCAAGAAAGACAATTCATGTTTATATCATAACAATATTTATTGCAAGAGTTGTCTTTCTTGCCATAAACTAAACTCCATATTTTGAGCATAAAATATATCATTTACCTTACGTTTTCTTATGAACAGTAAAAACAAGGGAACAGTGCACCCAACTGTAGATTTGTGCAAGAAATGATACATCCTTCATATCCAAGCCTTGTGTTTACACTTGCATACACTTGTGTAATTAAATTGAAACATGTATGCCAATGTCTTGTGTACACACACTTTTGAATGAAAATAAGCAACCAATCACCTCACTCCAATTAATCTGACCATATCTTATCACATAGTTACGAGGATTTAGTTGGTCTGGTTCATGCACAATTATGGGCAATTTACCTAATGAAACCATGTACTTAAATGCTGTTTCGCTGTTTCTCTGTCCACCTTAACATGTGTTTTTATTCATTGCTCAGTGACACTTCCTATTGACATTCACGTGAAAAGCTACAAAAACTACTGATAAATATAAGTGATAACGGCAAACAGTGGACACTTGGAATTGATTGGTGACGGCATGTATGGTAATTGAGACACCTGTTACCTTTATATTTCAGTGCCAAATAATTACATATGGTTGTATAATCCAATTGATTTCATTTGAACCGTCGGACAAACTATAAACGCTTGGTTTTTTAACAAATATACAATCCATGTACACTATTCTATACAGTCACCTAGCCTCTTTTTTTCACTTTCAAGATTGACCTTATGAAATGGTGCGTTCTTGCTTTTATGTATAATTAATAAATACAACATACATTGTGTCTGTAATTGGAATGCTATATTATCACTGTAGTCTTTAAATAAACCAATTTGAATTGTTGTTTTCAAATGGTACACTATGAAAGGGGCAATGCCCAGTTAAGTAATAATTAGACAAGTCACATATTATAAGCTATATTATCACTGTAGTCTTAAAACATTTGAATTGCGGTTCCCAAATGGTACACTATGATAGTAATAATTAGACAAGTCACAAAACAGCAACCCACTTCCCCGGGCTTAGAAAATGGCTGCAATAGAAATGATCTACCTTGTGGCTTTTTATAACAGTGTACATGGATTTATTATTTTTTAAACAACACAGCACCTATGAGACAATCAACCTTAGACAACCAGAATAATGCAGTAACCTTTGTTTGTCTGCTGGTTAATGATTGGGTCTCAGAAATTCTGAGGAAAATCTTGTTATGCTTTGTTCTTTTATATTATCATGAAGTTGGTCTTGTTTTTGCCATTTGCGTGTTACATCATGTTACACATTGCTATATTGTATGCAAAGAGGCAATTGACATTTATTGTGCTTTTTAATGACTGGCAGAGTTAATGTTTGAAACACACAACTGACATTTTTACACAAGTAATTTTATTTCAAAAAGAAATGTTAAATAGCTTGGAGAAAAACATGCATGCTCATCATGCTCATGCATGCACATTATTCCATGTTTCAAGCCATCATGTACAAGTATATAAAATTTAAAGTATAATCTAAAACTATCTGGAACCATAAGAAGTAATCATACACAGAAAGCAATAAGAAGCAATTATGCATAACAAACCTTTGTTTGCAGATCTTTGCCAGCAGAATCTGACTTCCCATTTCTGTCGTCATCACTATAAATACTTTTTACGAAGCTGAAGTCAAACAATCCCAAGTTGAATACAAACTTTGACCTGTCTAGACAATCTTCTGTGGTGCAGACCTCCTGTGAATCATTTGCATTCAAAATTGCCCCAATATGGTTGTCATAATTTCCTGTTAGACTGTTACTTATTTCCGTCCCTATTTTATCTACTACTTTCAAGGCATCTTTGTAAACAATGTCTGTTAACACAATTACCTCTGCCTGGTCTCTTGCAATTGTTTGATTAGTCTCGGTATATGCACCAGTTTCAGCAGCAATAACTCCATCTGTAATGCCATCATTTTGTGCTGAGACAGACGTATCATCTAATTGACTAGATATTTCAAACCCACTTTTCACATCATTTAAAATTTCACATGGAATAGAATGAACAGTATTTTCTTCCGATGTATAATTTATAGTCAAATTTTGTTTGATGTCAACAGCACGATTTTCTGTCAGTTTGTCATTATCAGGCAGATTCATGTTCAATGTCATATCATATTCAGAAACATTCAGTTTCAATGTGCAATCATTTTCAGGCAGATTCATGTTCAATGTCATATCATTTTCAGGTAGATTCATGTTCAATGTCCTATTATTTTCAGGCAGATATATGTTCAATGTCCAATCATTTTCAGGCAGATTAATGTTCAATGTTCTTTCATTTGCAGACACAATCATGTTCAATTTCCAATCATTTTCAGACACATTCAGAGCTAGTGTCTCGTCCTCAGAGTACCTACCAAGATGTTCATCTTCATGCAACGGAGAATCCAAATGGAAGGTGTACAGAACCTCTTTGTCAGATGCATCAAGAGGCCTGCCGATAATACTCGACATGTGATGACGAATTTTGGTCCGAATCAGACCCTCACACAGATTCTGTCTTGACTCCGACACACTCTTCATGTAATCATCTGAGTGCATGTGCACCAGTTCTAATCCGCCACTGAGATTTCTTCTCCTGGTGACCAGATCACTCGTGGACGACATGTGGCTGCGGCTGCTTCGTTTGGGACTCGTTTTAGTAATGAACACATTATTGGGGTCAAGTCTTTCTAAGCTATGGTAGTCGTCCCGTGACCTTGAACCTGCATAGTCAGGTGACCTTCTTCGCTCTGATAGGTGACTTATCAGATCCCTGGTCTGGCCCTCTAGGTAACGTTCGTAAACCCGAATACGCTCGTATGAAGGTGCAAAACACCGTCGACTGAATGCAGAATCCACACTGGAGCTTCTCTTGTAGGCCATGTCGCTCACATCAATATCAACATCATCACCATCATTATCATTACGTTGGCTACATGCATCATCACAAATTTCTTCACCAGTCTCCAGGCTTCTAAAACGAGCAAAATCATCTTTCAGAGTTTTATAATACACGTCTTTTCTACTGAATCGGTGACTACGAAACTCAGCATTTTTAACGCAAGATTTCACGCTGGATGGATGTGTTGAATTAAGAGATTGCAACTGAAGGTCTAGCCGGTTTGGCTCAAGGTAGCATGAAGACAACTGGGGTACCCATGAGGTTCGAATCTGGGACTCTGTTGAAATGGTCAGGTTTCCATTAAGATCTTGGGACACACATCTTACTTCTGACTGCCCATTACTGGTAAGGTAAGGATTACGTGTGTATTCCAGATTTTTAGTTTTCTTTGAGTCATAATGTATTGGAGACGATTGGTGACCATTACCTTTTATTGAAATTTGTTTATTTTTTATCTGCACATATCTTGTAGATGTTTCACTACTAGCAACAAGCGGACTTGCGGTAGAAGACTGATTATTCGTAGATAAAGGTGCGCCAACTTTTAAATGTGAAGATTTATTTGCCCCATGCTTACGTTCTGCAGATTTCACCAGGCATAAGTCTGTAAGGGTAGCACTAGGTTCCAAGATGGCACTTTTCTTTTGCTTTACATCGCTATCTCTTCCTTTTGAGGGGGATTTTGATTTGCTTTCTAATTTCTCTTCATGCAGTCTTTCTGATATAAAATATCCAGCACTACTATCCCCTCTTTTCTTCTTTCTTACTTTCTCAGGACTAGTACGTTTTCTATCCCTATAATCCAATTTTGCAGCCGCAGTTTCACTATTATTGTCACAATTTTCATTCTTCAGCCCATCAGCCTCATTTCTATTCGATGGTCTTAACACATTTCTTTGCTGCAATATTCTGACACTATCTGATGCATTCCCAGAAAGGGCATAATTATCGGAGGTACTCAACGGTCTGTTTATTTGCCCAACCTCCAAATTTGCACCGTCCCTATGGATTTTCTGTTGGCATCTTTGCCTAAACAGACTTCGCACCAGCAAACATAACCAGCGCCACGTAAGCCAAACGATTACCAGAAAGTCTAACATGGCTCTCACTTTGTAAATAATGTATCATTTATTGTCAGTTTATTGGTCTACAGAGTGTTCCATTATGTTTAAATCTATACTGTATAGAAATAATCATATTTCAAACAACACCTCCATACCTTTCACTCTAAACTGTCCGGAAATTTGCACATATAAAACAATATTGTAATATTTCCTCTTTGTATTTCACAGTAAACTGATAAAAGACTCTCAAAACATATCTAATATCTTGATATAACAATTCATATTATCTGAAAATACACATGCCACTTCCTTACAACAACAAAAAACACTTCTATAAAATTTCATTCCATGAATGTTTATGACAACATCTCTAACAGAATGTTAACCACCGTTTCATTTTCAAACCGCACACACCATTAAAGCATGTATTTCAATTCAAATTCCATACAAGTCCATGTGTTATATGTCCCAACAGTATGCAGATTAGATAACCATGCATGTCCATATGTGGAAACTGATAAGTTTTACCGCAGTGTAATTATGATATACCTTTACACAGTTTATGCCTTGAGATGTGAAGCTATCTCCCCCCCTAGGCTAGAAATTGAATGAATTGAACGGTTTCTCCATGATTACTCCATGATTATTGCATGCACGCTTTTTCTATCCCATACAATTACTCCAGTTTGATTGCTTTTACAGCTGTAAACTATTATGCAAGTCATTTGTTTAATAGCCAATTACATATAATTACAATGTAAACATATCCTCTTAGTCAATTTGTTTAAGCGTGTCACTGAATTAATGTATCAGTATTCAATCTTGCGGATAATTTATTAATAAAACATGAATAGACTGCTTTTTCTTAAATCTGTGATGAGAAATAGCATTGTCTGCTTATTTTTATCTGACCTTCACCAGACGAAATGCTCAGTAAAAATCTATAAAAACAAGACTGCTTACAAATACCATATCATACACAAATATCATAATGAACACAATTCAATATCAATAACCCCAAATGTCAATCCTTTCCACAAACATCCATAAATTTACATAAACTGTTAATACCAATTCACACCATTTGTTGACATATTCTTCTACAAGTGTCTTTCCACTTGCAGTTAATCACAGATCAAATAGTTCCAGGCAAATATTCCCAAAACATAACCTTAAATACTATGAAATGTTCTAAACCTTCATCTCCCCCATTTTATTTAAAACATATCCAGACAGTCTCCATATTTGAATAGTCAAAGGACAAACACAGCCCTGGCCGAAAACCTCCAACATTCCAGTATTGTTGTTCAGTTTCATTAATATCTTATCGCAAATGCTGGCCAGACTGTCCTAACTCAACTCAACTTTGCAGCGAAATACTCGAGTTTCATTTTTCACCACACGATTCTGCTGCTTTTCGATATTTACAAGCTGACGTAATCTTCAGAAAACTCACACACTGATTTCTCTTGCAGACTTTCCACTGAATCCATTATCATGATCAATGCCCTTAAAAATAGATATTTTGGAAAATCCTGCATCTTAACTTGCCGGAAACAAAAGCTGCAAAGTATTCTGCGCAAACAAACTTGTCTATGTTGATACTGTCAAGCTGTTTTCATATGACATTAACACTTTCCAGAAATGGAAACCAATAAAAGCATAAGTTTCACTATCCAAGATGCTTCACTAAATATCATCACTCTATTTCATAAATTGAACTTAGAGTATCACTTGAATTTCATTTCCACATGTTTAATATACAATAAAATTCTCACATTTTGAAAGTTTACCAAATGTTTGACCCAAACATGTAAAGTTATATCGCTATTACCATAAATGGCTTGGATACTTATTCTTGCATGGAAAGTGTACAATGTTTTTATTTCTCTTATATGGCCACAATAAACACTGTGCATTGAATATTAATGAATGTTTTCAATATATTGTCTGATTCTATAGTGCTTGATGAATATATAATTCCCTTTGAAGAGTTTGCATTATAAAGAGCAATCAAAAGAAATGTCACCGATAACAATAATACATTATATATTTACGCATATTAAAAGAAAGGATTCATAGCTAAACAGGTGAGACGAGTCCTTTTAAAGTTTATATAATAGCTGCATAAATATTCCTTATACATTAATTATCACTAAAATGAGCGTTTAAACTTCAAAAGTCTTCTTTCAAAACAGTTTTACTTCATTCTTAAATCCAGACACACAAAAGTTATTATTCGCACATGGCCGAAGGACAAAAACTATCGATATTTGTATCAATGTGTTTGTAAGACTGACCACGTGCCAACAAACTGTTTGACAGACATCGTAAGGTCATGGCTGGTGCATGATCTTTTGCTTTCGTTAACACAACAAAACCACATTATACAGAAGTTGAACTGACAGACACTCATAAAACCATAATGACCTTTATGTGTGCTAATACTGGACTTTTTAAGTAGTTTTCATGGATTAATATCAATATTATACAATGATCAAAGATTACTATTGTTAAAATACTGTTATTGTGAAATAAAAAATTGATATGAAGTAAACCTTTTTTCTGAACAGTCTCAGTTATATTATATCCGCATCATTCAAGCACAAAACATCATCGATAACAATTATATCACAACTCCATCAACAACATTTGCACATAATTATGCTTCCTGCACTTCAAATATACACTTCAAATATAAACTTCACATATGCACTTCAATTATACACTTCAAATATACACTTCAAATATTCACTTCACATTATCAATTCAAATATACACTTTCAGTATACGCATCATTTAATCCAATTCCATTGAATCTCTCATACTAATGGGCTGCTTTCATGCAAACTATCCAGCATTTTTACACTTCTGACCAGACACAATTAGCCATTAGTTCCCAGGTTGATTTGTAGTTCCCAAACATACAGATAAATAGCCATTCCACCAGTAATCAATATGTGTATAACATAAGGTATAAATACTTTTCCACGTCGTTTAACTTCACCTATATGTTATGATAACATACAGTATATAATTACTTTTCGACATTGTTTTATTACACCTCTATGTTTATGATCACATACAGTATACATTATGCTTTCCACATGTTCTATGTGTTTAACTCCACCTATGTCAAGGCCATGGATTCATGTACATCACCATCTGTATCCAAACCTACGTACATTCAATGATGTTCCATAGGAATCACATACATTTACTGGTATACAACACATGTTTTGTTTTATCGGAATGATTTAAATCTTCTTCATTTTTATGTGTTATTCGTAAAAAAATGACTTGCGCACAACAATCTACATGTTTATATAGATAAAATATAATAATTTGAAGAGTGTTCAGAATGGGAAAATTCATTACCACATTTGCAGACACAATTAATGTATATCATTTACAATAATACTTAATGTTTAATTTCAACAATACTTTGTATTGTTAACATAATTATAGGCAGTTTATTGATAAATTGCTCAAATGGAAATTATTCTGTATTTATTCAATAATGCTTGTACACATTTAATAGACAATGCATTTTAACAGTACTCAGACAAACACAATTCCTATCATAAACTATTCCTGGCACAGAAAATACTGTACTTAATTAACCATAAATTACATAATCATGTTATTCTGATAAGACAATTTTATCTTCTTAATGAAAAGATTGGAAACTATGAGTCAATTATCTGAAAACATAGTTTTTGCCACTTCAGACATAATACGCTTAATGAGTGGGTTTGGGTTTAAGTGATATCCACTTTGTATAATTGCTTTTTAACTACACCCAATATTGAGTCAAGGGCCATAATTCATAAGCATAAACATTTCCTCGAAGACCACTATTTTGTTCTAATGAGTCTACGTTGAAACACTTGAGGTCAGAGTTTTTATAACGTTCAAAGGCAACAGGGACAATATTATGCCATGAATATGAACTATAAGAATAGAGCAAACGTTTGTTATTCCTTTTCATATGTTTCAAAAGCATTCAGGAGACTTGTTTGTTAAGAGTAGAGTTTACAATCTTGAAAGCAAAAACATGTTAGTTGTGACCCTTTAAAAGTTGAAATTAGAGCTTTTACCCATTTTGAGTTGTAATTAATTGTATTGAATATTTAATTAATGGCGCCTTTTTAAGCATAAACACTCTCTATGTTTATGCACATCAGACGTAAAGCCCCCAACATACACCAATTAAATACAGAAAACTGCTATTAAATACTTAGTATAAATAAATAGGTTTTGAAACTATGCAATATTTTAAAACTGCGAGCTCTCAAAAACAATTGACCACTTGCAAAGTTGTTCAAGGTTGTTTGTCCAAAATTGTGAAGAACATCAATTATTTAATTGTATGGTTCATTGAATAAATAAATGGTATTATATTGTTCGCATAACAAATTTCAACAAATCAGCCCTGGTGTAAGGCTTACAGCTTTTCTATGTGCCTATGTACAATGCTGCTTTGTCTTAGATCAATAGTCAGCTGCATTCTGATAGACTGCATTATAGCATGTACAATCGGTACCATCCCATTATGACGTCAGCCAGAATCAGACAGACTTTGTCTATGATGTATCACTAAGTCTCTGAACTGTGAGACCGTTCAATACACATTCAGTGCATTTGGGCTATATTGACAACACCACACCATTCTAAATGTGATTATAAAGTCATGGAAACACATAGCTATAATGTATTTTTTCTCTGACATGTAAAATAAACTTCCCCTTAAAAGACACGACTTTTGCATAAGTGAAGATTGTATTACCAGTTACTGTTGTAAATGATTTAACTGTTTAAGTTGTGCATTTTTTATTACAGTTAGACATCATATAACTTGTTGTTTTTTTTCCGTACCTTTATATAGTGATATGTATGTCAGTCATAAAACTTGTTCATTTTTCCATACCTAATTGTGATAGGTATTGAATATAATCTGGTAATGATACGCATGCATATTTTGGAATACTGCCAAGAAAGATACGGATGCAAAATTATCATGTATGTAGCTGTTTTCTTCATGCAATTTGGCAAGATTTCACTTCATTGAACTGAACAGCAAGCAGTCTATTTATTTGTATCATGGGAAGTAACTCTGTCATTACTGTTATTACCACTCAACTTCATGGCATTGATTCAGTAAAGATTACCCCCCTTCATACAAATTTCAGCATTTACATTCGTACATGTTCAGGAATTATGTTCAAAGATAAATATGACAGTTTATAAAAAAAAATCTAAAATAAAATGAAACACATGTTAAACTGAAAGAAAAATACAGCATATTAAACTTGTGCATAAAGTAAACGAAAATGGAAAGATCGAACATCAGGGGGAAAAGTATTCACATACATGTTGGATCAACAATTTTAAAAATAACAGCAATATCTTATATTAAATTGATTGTTTTTCATTTAATGTGAAACAAAGCCCTGTTAATCTTTCAGCTTTGCAGACACATTCTCAGTGCACATAACTAATAGCAACCAGACCCTGTACAAGCGTCATAAAACAAGGAATTAATTATGTTTAATGATCAATCTGGTGAAATTCAAGCACCTGGAACAAGGTATAAAACCTGCATGTGCAGTTTCCTTCTGGTTGCTATGCAACTGTAAGCAAAAATTCCAGGGTCATGGCAATTTTTAAGTACAACATAGTTAGGAAGACCGAAATGGCAAACATAACTTGATTGTTACGGGACACTACTGAATTTGGACATAATTGTACCTACAGCTGATACACGAATATGATGAACGATTTGATGATCAATAATGTCTAGACTGATACTCAGAAGAACAGGAGTATGAAAACATATGTTAACATCATAAATCTCATGGGACTGCAATATTTAATGGGCAAAACCGAGTACAATTTGCAATGACCAACCAAACCATGGTCATGCCAATTAAGACTGGAGTTTAATCTAAAAAATACACCATCAATCATATATGCCAGAATTTTTCAGGTCCAAATAAGGACATTGCATAAAAATTGTCGCGACATTTGACCAAAAAGAGGGACTGTCCCTCCGGGACACCTAAAACCATCATTCATTTCACCGTTACTTTTGAGTTAGTAGTCAGTATATTACTTACAAAAACTCTAAATTTCTGGCCAATATTGAAGACAAATGTTTTTAAGAATTTCATGAACACAAACTTTCTCCTTTTTCTGGAGATAAACAAACATGCGTCGCACTATGTGCATGACTCCATAATGTAAAATGTGGGGTATGCCTCTTTTTGACATCCAATCGGGACAGGGGTATTCCAATGAACATGTGTAAATCATGTAACGCGATTTGTGCGCATCGAGCAATGTTCATATTCAACCAATCATCTATTAACTCTAAATTTAGATTGATGCAATATGAACAAACTTTTTTCTGAAAATCGGTCGAAAACAAACGTAAATTTATGTGAAACTTTAATGTGTATCGGTCAGTATTCAATAAGTTTGATATACAAACTTGGCGTTTCGACAGGTTTTTTACAGGTTTTTTAACCTCAGGTGGTATGAAACACTGGATAATGGTATCTTCAGACTAAATTGGGCCATGAAATACAAGCAAGTGGGTTGTAAATAAGGGAGCAATAAAGGGATTAGTGATAGTAAGTTTTAGCCAGACAGAGCTTGAATTGCTAATTTTATTGTGAGTTTACAGAATGTACTTCGTTTTTTTACAAATGTCGGGAAAAATTGTCTCATATCAGGATGCCGTGACAAACACCCTAAAAGTGGGATTGTCCCACCGAGATCTGAGGACGTCTGGCATGTATGCAATCATTTGCAGTTTTCTGCAAAATAAATTAATAAACAAAAATTAATGCACATATTAATTGCCTAATTTTCACACTGACACATCATTTTCACATGTAAATAATTAAGTTACCCAACAAAAACACCATGTTGATTAAAACATCATGATTCCAGGCACTCTTTTTAAGAGGTTTTATTTGTTATTCCAAGAGGGTTTTGCAGATGGCAAATGTGGCATGCCACTGTTAAGCAATAACAATAACAGGAACATAATTGGGACTCATGTTTTCTCTGGGTGGGATTACAAGACTGTTAGAAGATGCTTATGAAAACATTGGCTACAAATCCGATCATAAATTGCCACTGAACTGGCGCCGATGTAATGTCAAAACACTTAGATTTTGTTTCTTTAAACATAATGGCAAAATAAAAGTATAAAAGTCTTTCACAACATTACATCCTAATAAATATGAAAAATTATCAAAGATACCTTGTGCATTAAGAGACACATATGTTTTGTTGATTAGGTTTAGGTTAATTAAATTTCAACTTATACTTGGTAACTAATAAGTAAAATCATTTCTATCAAAAAATAAATGACATGACAATAATACAAATTTGTCCTAGTGACCTAGTTTTGACACCATGTGACCCAGTTTCCCGCTAGGCTGAGAAATCATTCAGACAAATGTTCTGGCCAAGTTTCATTAAGATTGGGCAATAAATGTGACCTAAAGTGTTCACAAGCTTTTCTTTAATTTGACCTAGTGACCTACTGTTTGACCCAACATGACCCAGTTTCCAACTAGGCCGAGATATATCTATGAAAAAAGTTCTGACCAAGTTTCATGAAGACTGGGCATTAAATGTGACCTCTTAAGCGTTCACAAGATTTTGCTTTAATTTTACCTAGTGACCTAGCTTTTAAACAGACATGACCAAGTTTTGAACCCTGCCAAAATTTAAAATGGGACAAATGTTCTGACCAAGTTTCATATAGATTGGAAATAAATGTGGATTCTAGAGTGTGCACAAGGTAAATTTTGACGACGCATGATACACGACAGACACAAGATGATGATAAAAGATCAAAATGAGCATGTTGTGCTATAAACACGTTTTTACACTTATGCAGTAACTCAGCATAATGACCTTGACTGGTTTACAGACCTTAAGATTTAAATTAGAAATGATTCCTTTATTACATCAAAAGAAACATCAAAATTTGTTTGTGTTTCTGATTTAAAACAAGAAACCGTCGGAGACGGGTGATGCTCCCCAAAGTTATTTTTTGTCCCAATATTCATCCGACCATAACCGGCTGATAATATGCACATCTCCTGTTGGTAGTGAAGCTTCCCATAAAGTTTCATTGAATTCCCGTAATAAGTTGCTGAGAAATAGCTTGGACAAGAATTGCACTATATGTACAATGGAAAATTTCAAAAGGCCATAACTCTGTGAAAAATCATCCGACCAGCACTGGCTGATGATATGCACATCTCCTTTTGGTAGTGAAGCTACCCATAAAATTTCATTGAATTCCGGTCATTAATTGCTGAGAAATAGCCCGGACAAAAATTGTGCACGGACGGACGGACAGACGGACGGACAGACGAAGCGGCGACTATATGCTCCCCCCAAAAATTTTGGGGGAGCATAAAAATCAAACAAATAGCAAACCTAGTAACTATCACTAGATAGCCGCCTGGTTAAAGTTATCTTAATTAATGTGCAGTAAACAATTTTGTATATAATGCTGGAAATCAAAAAAAATCTGTGCAAAACATCCAAAACAGGTCTAAACTGCAAGAACCAAAACCCAAAAAATATGTGTGGCTTTAAGTCATTACATATGCTCCACACATGTATGGATTCTGTTTTTATACAATACCTGATAAATGTAATTTGTCTACTAATTTACTAGGTACAGGAATACATTTGCATTCTTCCAGATATACCCATTGTTGCTATGTAAAACACAATCTGTTACGGGAACATATGTCTGGGTCCAAAGAAAACATTGCCGGGAATAATAATTAATCAAATAATGCATGCAATATACTCTGTGACTCACACCAGAAAACAAAACAGTGCACGCACAATTAATTGGATGTAAATGAAGTGCAGATAACATTATCTGTATTAACAATAGTGCACTGCACACTGCACAAATCAAAGCATAAGATGGTCATAACCCATTTCCACTTAGATACGAATTTTGACCCATTTGTAGTTCCTTGAAAATCAAATAAAATTTTCAACCTTTCTTACTTGAGATTCAAGCTGTATACGCTGCATTTCCAACCCTAAGGTACTGATGAGCAGCAAACAGCAGAAAACCTGAACAGACTGCGAGTTACTCGCAGGCTGTTCTGGATTTATGCAGTTTTCATATAGCCATTTTCACTTTGCTTGTGAGCAGTAAAGGGCCTAGGTCGCTTACCTTAGGGAATAAGCAAGTTTCATGTGGTGCCTACTTCTAAAAAGTCCAATGCATTTTTCCTCAATTTGACCTGGTGACCTAGATTTTTACACCATAATACCCAGTTAAGAATTTATTCAAGACATTATGATTATAATCTGCGCAAGTTTCATGAAGATTGGCACATTAATGTGGCTTATTGAATGTTCAACAAGCAAATAAAAACTGTGAAACAATTGACCACTCACCAGCTGTCCATCAGAAACCACTGTATTTCTTCCATTATATCAGACAAAAAAAGAATGTCATGGTAACAAAATGATCATTATACGAGCATCGTTCTGGGAAAACTGGGCTTAAATCATGAGCGTAAAGTGTATCTCAGATAAGCCTGTTTAGTCTGCACACGCTAATCAGTGATGACACATTCGGCTTTTAAGGAATTTTTCGTTTAAAGAAGGTCTCTTCTTGATGGAAATCCAGCAGAGGCAGAACAATGCTGATTTAAGTGGGAGCAATGAATTATTTGATTGCTTGTTTATTTATGAATGAACGACAAAAGGAGATCACAACAGCTAACCAAATCATGGTTATTATTTTTCAGAACACCGACAGGACTAATAATTCTACTGCAAGAGCAAAAATGTCAATGCTTATGGTGAGTGTCTCTGAAACCAGAGTTGACTGTATCAGCCACAGACATGCTGTGGCAGCAACATGCCATTAGAGCCTGGTAATGTCTCAATCTGGTAAGATACAGTCTGCTGATAAGCCACATTGACTCACACTTCCCAGTCATATCGCATCATTATCAACCCCTGCAGAATGTGATACATTTGTACTGCTATGTCAACATGTTCAATAAACAAATTCCATTGCTTGAAAGCCAGATGGGTGTATCAGCCTTCTTGGCACCTAAGCTGATAGAACCTTCCAGCTTTCAAAAGGGAAAATAAAATGTTCATAGAAAATCTCTCAAAAGTCATTACCGTAATTACATCCATAATTAATGACTCTAAGTTTTCGGACAGTATATTTAACAGAGCTATTTTACCAAATTTCCGTCCTGTTTTCCACATCTGATGACACTTTGATCATGGGGTTTTATAACCGGATTTACGTCATAAAACCTTGCAGATGCATGCCTGATCGCAATGGACCATTTCATTTGCGTTATTGGGTAAATAACCTTGTAAACCAGTATTAAACAATGGTTTCGCCCGAAAATCGGATTAAAGAAATCAGTAATTAAACGTTAAAAGCCATAATGGAACAACGGAATAATGTGAATTAATGTCAATTATGATAATCTTAAACAACTTACTTTTGAAAATTAGCGTAATGACAATTACTGGGGGTAATGCCAATTAACAGTTAAATTATCTACCGCAATGGTACTACCCTTTTCAGTATGATAACTGTGACAAATACTAAACGCTCTAAAGTGTGATACACCCTATTGCAAGTTTTACGAACAATGGAAGGTGTTAGACAACAACTATCGGACATGAACTAACAAAGAATTTATAGTTTGCTTGTGTATTGCGTTAATTACAGGTTCATACTAGCGAGTATCGGTACATCACATGCTCATCTTTGAACTCGTTGGTCAAAGTACAACCTTGTAGTAACTTCTTGTAAAATAAATTTAGCATTTGAAATTATTTGAAATGCAGTACAAACATATATAAATGTCATTTATACCATATGGCGTGTTATTTTAAAAGTTCTTGCTATTACCGGTAGTTATGATACAATCGACGCTATTTTGGGACACTTCAATTTTTCGACTCTAAATTTTCGGACACCTGTATTTTGAGAATATTTTTCGTATCTAAGTTTTCGGACACGAAAAAAAAATATATATATTTTTTTTTATGTGTCCAAAAACATAGAGTAATTACGGTATTCTTCAAAAAGGCAAAATATACAAAACGCTCAAAACAACACATATGCTTACACTTTCTCTTCACAAAACATGAACTAAAGATTGAAACTGAAATCTAAGAAGCATCAGTGAGTAATTAATCATGGGCAGCAGGAGTTAATAAGGTCCAGACCAGTTGCTGACAGATGGCAACAACATCATCAGTCATTGAACACCTGTCCTGTGATGTTCCCTCTCAGATGTTAACAACTATGGCTCTGAACTATGGGGTTTTGTGGGCTAATGTATAAACAGAATGAAAGCATGGCTTGATTAATGTCTGGCGCTATGTTGAAGGTAACTTCTCTGTTAATATAAAGTTAATTAGGACTAAAGTGAATCATAATTGACATATTTATATTTATGACTGAGAAAACCTTAACAAACTAGCCCAAAATAAATGTAACAATGTCATCAATGGTAATAATAGTTCTTTTTCACAAATCAAAACCTCTTAACAGACCTGATAATCTTGGATTTCATTTTACTTTTAGCTAAACTTTGAAAGCATTTCTTTGTGTATGAATTTTAATTTTTGACACTACAATACCTTTATGGATACTTGTACTCGTTGCTGCTGCTGCTGAGTTGTGCCATGTGACTCCTGAAGACGATGCCGTATAAACCTGTGCGAGTAGTTGAACTTGACAAGTTTTCGACCTCGCTCTGCCATTCTTAATCCCACAATGCTCTAACAATTGGTCACAACCAATCAGAAAAGTAACACATCATTCAACACTTTTTTTCTTATGAAAATTATAACCAACATGTGTAATCCACGTGTGTGCAAGACGCATATAGCTTTCCAATTCAATCCGTTTCCAAACCCTTATACCATTACTATCATGTAGACGCTGTGATAAATATGTGTCTTCTGAACATAACATTTCTCTCAGAGACGCCCCATTATTCTATCCATTGACATGGGACATTCCTCAAGAAAATTAAACCACAACTGATGAAAAATTATGATTTACAAAAAACAAAAACAAACAAATAATATGTACCAAACAATCAACACACTGGTCTGTATAGTAACTCCATTGTTGCTGGTGGCAACCGTCTACAGGTAAACCCCAAATCTACCAAAGAGCCATATCTCCAAATCTCCCCTGACACACACAGAGAGCACCAAATTACAATTACCATGACTTGCAGGAAAACTGAAACATATCCATTCACTCACTTTCCACCAGAAAATCAGCAAATGGTGAAAATGATTGGGAAAGTTCATAAAGGCAACTGATAACAATCACCATCAATGAGCAGGAAAACCCTCAGAAATCAGTTGTAAAAACGCTGGGAGAGATGCCATATTGTTCACCTTTTCCGAACATGTTTACTGTTAAATCACAGATTATCATGAAAATAACACCAGTTCTGTGAAACCAATATGCAACAGGCAGTTTAACTGGAGGATGTTTAGCAGAAAGTGGCGCCAGATGAATAAACATAAGCTCACATTTTCCTACTTACGATACACTGACTAAAATAGTTGAATAACTTTTTATTAGGTATTACATTTTAATTTATAATGCATTATACATTAATAACTTTGGTATTATAAATTAATTTATTAAGTATTTTCAATTAATTTATAGAATAACCATGGATAATTTTAACCCAGAAACCAGTTGGCAGAATTCATCAAAAGAAGATTATTCATTAAATTCCACTAGATTTATTTCAAATCCGAAATATGTTGCTACTGTTGATTACTTCATAAATATTAATAGAACAGTGGCCCAAGCAAGAACATACAACATGTACTTGAACGAAACATTACATTTTATTGGACACAAAAAGAATCACAGTTTTCAAGGGAAACTTTTCCTGAATTTTCTGTGAGTCACAAGTTACATAGCAACAACTGAATTTATTTGAAACGCTTCAATGCGCAATATTTTGCCAGTAGAAATAATGCTATCAAAAGTCTGTTGAAAAATCAAAAACAGGAGAAATGTGTATGCTTATTAACCAGACCTGAAAAACATGTGTGCCTGTTAATGAAATATTCCATTACAAATAACCGCAATAAAATATTCTGCTCTTTCATAACTGTGAAAAAGCAAATACAATTTAAGAAGCATTTCATAAATGTTAATGGACAATAAAATACAAAGTTTATAAACAGACTTCATGTGCATTAGAAACACATCATTTCGGCATAAACATACTTCGTATTAAATTAAATACCACAGTCCATTTACATCACATAATGGATATCCAAGAAGGCCCTAGATTGCCCACTTGTATAATTTTCCTGAGAGCAGATAAGTTAAATTGCTTATGAAGTATATTTCATGGACAAGTTCATGATCTCATTATTTCTATGTTCATGAACAAAAGTTTCCATTCATTGTGCAAAAACTGTTCATGAACTGATCACAAACAATTCTGGTTAGATTAGCCAGGGTCCTGTGGCCAAGATATTCTGCGGAAAAGATCAATTTGAACAACTTTGAAAGTGGGGCAACAAAGGACAATGCCTTTGCAGTTTCATTAAGTTCTGCCTAGCAGTTTAGAGAGGCATGCCATTTGAATGATCCAAGCTTACACACGGCGCATGACATAGAAAAGGCGATTCTAAAAGCTCACCCTGTGTAGGTGACATATGCCCCCAAAACAGGGCCTTATTGTGACAGTGACCTTGACCTTTGACCTTGTGACCCTAATTTCAATAGGGGTCATCTACTGTCAAAGGCCAATGCACATGTGAAGTATCAAGTCAATCGGTCAATTGGTTGACTTGTTAATGATCGGAAACGATTTTCACACTTATTGTGAAAGTGACCTTGACCTTTAACCTAGTGACCCAAATTCCAATAGAGGTTATCTACTGTCCATGGCCAATGCACATGTGAAGTATCAAGCCAATCTGTCAATTCGTTGACGAGTTATTAATCAGAAACGATTATATTCATACTTATTGTGACAGTGACCTTGACCTTTGACCTTGTTACCCAAATTTCAATAGGGGTCATCTACTGTTCAAGGCAAATGCACATGTGAAGTATCAAGCCAATTGGTCAATCCGTTCAGAAGTTATTGATCGGAAACAAACTGGTCTACAGACAGACAGACAGACCGACCGACAGACCGACCGACCGACAGACGACCGACCTTCATCCAGCAAAACAAAATACCCCACAGCACTCCATTTTTTTTGTTAAATTATCTTTCCCATATTTTTTTTTAAATCAAACCAAAACTTACTTATTAAAAAATCCCCCCCCCCCCAAAAAAAGAAAAAAAAGATGCATGTCTCTTTTTCAGAGTCACCTCATCCCATTATTTCTTGTTGCATTCTTCCATGTTTGTGGAAGACACAATCCAGATGTTGAGGAGTGCAAGCCTATCTGCAAAGTTATCATGACTTCCCATGACAGACTTGTAAAAACATAAACAACATAATGCACATGTCTTCACTCTTCACTCTGGCATTTACACCTTGTTAGAGACGCCTTCATTGCAAAATAATGCATTTCTCTGTGATAAGTTATAATTCCCATGTACTGTACCATTTCTGACTTCAAAGTTGTATCAAGCATGGTTTCAACAGCTCATAACTTAAGGTTAATGTTAACATTAACATTTATTGCATATGCAATATGAGCAGTACAAACTTTATATTCCAAGTTTTATATTCCAACCATTTTCATGAGAATTTCTACTTACACATTTTCAAAGCAAAGTGTAAATGCATTTACCTTTTCAAAAATCTGTGCAACAAATACTGGAAAAAATCAAGCCAATTAATGTTTTTACTACTTATATATGTTCAAGCAAAACATATCTTAATTAATGCACAGATATAACAAATTGAAGCCTTGCACATCATGCTGCTTGATCTAAGGTAACAAATGCATTCCTTATTTAAACAAGAAGCATTTCTGCAACATGCGAGTCCATTGTCAATAATATTATTTAACAAACTGCACCATGCACATGTTTGACCTTCAACCTTAAGTGTGGTATTGACCTGTGCACATTGAGTGAAACTCCATATTCTCATGGTGGGCATTTGTGGTATTGCATTTTATTTTAAATTGCATGATGAAATTACATTCTGAAACAATTGTGTTTTGATCAAATTAAATCTTTGACCTTTTAGTTTGACCTAGACCTTTCAGGTTGTGTGATAGATATCACCTGTAACACATCATCTTCTAATGGTAAACATTAGTGGTATATTATTTTAATTGCATGATTTATTACACAGTTACAGTCTGTTTCATGACCAAATTTAACATTTTACCTCTAAGAGTGACCTTGACCTTTGAGGTAGGGAGGCCGATTCGCCATCATCTCACAGTGGTCAATTTTGGTAAATGGTCTGACCTCTTAGTGTGATCTTTACCTCAGAGGTAGGGAGACTGGTGATGTAAGTGACAACCTGTCTTCTCTTGGTGGTCATTAGTGGTAAATTATTTTAAAATTGCAAAATGAATGACAAAGTAACAGTCCGGACAGGCTGTGTTATGGCAAATTTTACCTTTGACCTCTAGGTAAGACCTAGACTTACCTTTTGACGTAGGAAGATCAGTGTTACATGTGACATGTCATGTTATGATGGTCAACATTTGTGGCAAGTTGAATAACAATTACAGAACGGGCAAGCTCGGATGCAGGCACTCGCACACACACACACTCTACTGTTTGGACTGCAATAAAAAGCTTTCCACAAAAGTGCTAAACAAAAGCTAAATGCTTTTTTCCCATTATCAACAATCTTATTTCCCAGATAATAAGTGGTATTGGTAGATAAGATGCTTTTCCTAATTTCCATCATTTTCAAAGTTCAGCCACATAATTATTATATGCTTATAGCATTTAACATATGGATATAACATTGTACGCAACAATAAAATATGATTGGTTAATAATGTTTAAAAATTGAGATTGATTGATCATGCATTTAGACTTTTAAAAAATTTGATTTCATTCACAAATAAGATGTAGCAGAATATAAGATACAGGCAAACTTTACCTGGAATAAAATTAAGTGTCTAGTACAGCAGATAATACAGTAAATTTACATTAGGCACTAGATTATCTTCTGGACAGTTTCCATCTTATTAGTTAATAGGAAGACAAAGGTAATCAACGAATTCCAGAACTTTGATGTGTATAATAAACTTTATTGGGTACTAAAAAGCTGTGCTCAGCCATTAAGAAAACAGCAATTATATAGGAATGGTGTTTTATTGTGGCCTTCTTTAATCGCAATTGTTATCAAAATATTCCTTCTGTTATATATCAACTAAAAAGAAATCCGAATAATCACTTTAAAGGGACACAATACACAATTACTGTAATCAATTGAAAAAGAAATGGGCCACACTCTGGGAAAATGGGGCTAAATACATGTGCTTAAAGTGTTGATCAAGATTAGCCTGTACAGTCTGCAGGTGCTAATTAGGGACCACACTTAACGCTTTTATGGAAAAAAAATCATTTAAAGGAAGTTCCTTCTAAACAATAATCCAGTTTAGGCGAAAAGTTTCGTCCCTGATAAGCCAATGTGTGCATGCATTAAGCCTCATTTTCCCAGAGTGAGGCTCAAATGCAATGTACCCCTGTAATTTCTCTCCAAACTGTTTTCAATCACTTTTTTATCAAGGGCAAGAGAGAAACAAAAAGCCGGGAGGCATACCATGGCATTGACCGACACAGATACTCATGAAACATGGTGTTAACAGAAAACTGTACCTGAGCAAACTGGACATAAACACAACATTACCTGGCAATCATTTAACTGATAAGCCAATGAAAGCCCCTGTTTTAATGATGTCTTTATCAACTTTGTCAAGAGCAATCACCATAGTGAAACAGTCCTGATTCATCACAGTCCTTGCCCTCTTTAAGCACTGTTCCATTAACATAAAAACGTGTTCATTTCTGATACTTCAAATGAAAAGACCCATTTATTATATGGTATATCTTTATTTTACACAGGATTGTTTTCAGGCATGCATTACTACTTAGAAATAAACAAAAATATATTAAATGTGCTATTTAGATTTAAAACCTGGCAAAGCAATCAATCATGACATGATTTTCAGCTTTATTTTATATAAAAATTGTATATAAATAAAACAATATTGCTTCAATATTGTTCTGAACAATAATATTACTGTTCTAATCAAATATTGTTAATGGCATAAATCTTGACAACACCTTGGACACTCTCATTTCATGCATGGCACAGAACTATAAAGATCAAAATGGAAAAACATCATACTTTCAATAGTCACTGTGGACACGCTCATTTCATGCATTGGACAGAACTATAAAGATCAAAATGGGCAAACATCACACTTTCAAAAGTCACTATGGACACTCTCAGTTCATGCATGGAACAGAACTATAAAGATCAAAATGGGCAAACATCACACTTTCAATAGTCACTGTGGACACTCTCATTTCATGCATGGAACAGAACTATAAAGATCAAAATGGGCAAACATCACACTTTCAATAGTCACTGCAAGAGAACTAAAACCTGCTGTAAAGGTGTACCCTAGTTCAGTCAGCATAATGATCTGTCAATGTGAAATCTGCCAGACCACCCAGTCAAGTGTCAATGAACTGATATGATAATGATAATACCAATTTATTACCTGGTATATGTTTTTATACTACACAGGTTTGTTTTTTAACATGCATTTCAACTTATAAATAAAGGAAAAAAAATATTCAAGTTGGTATCTGCATTCAACAGCTGGAAATACAACAAATGAGGACATTGTTTCAAGCCTTAAACAAATTAATGTGTGCATTTATATAATTTTACATAAATATTGTATACACTACAATATTGTTTATTTATTGTTCTGAATACGAATATTATTTATCTAAGTAAATATTGTTGTTGGCATATTTCTTGACAACACCTTGGACACCTCTCATTTCATGCATTTAACAGAAATATAAATAACAAAACGCCCAAAAGATCAAACTTTCGAAAGTCACTTTTAGAGAACTAAAACCTGGTGTAAAGGTGTACCCTAGTTCAGTCAGAATAATGATCTGTCAATGTGAAATCTGCCAGACCACCCCGTCAAGTGTCAATGAACTGCTGATAGATATTCAGGGGGCTATGGGTTTCTTCTATCACAAGAACATAAATCACAAGTAGAAGTCACTCACAGGGTGAGCAGAATCTGAGTCAGTACAAAGACAACATCCAGCATATCAGACAAAAAAAACATCAGTGTTACAACTCTCTGATATGAACATCACATGAAGGCATCATTTACCAAAGGTGGTACACAAGGTGGAAACCTTCAGGCATTGAAATTATATATAATGCAGAAAAGAACAAGTGAAAGCACCAGAAATGTACACATTTTTTTTAACACTATTCATTCACAATCTTTACTCCTAGGTTCTGCCATTATCATCATCATCAACAATCACAAACCCTCAAAGTTGTTGAAGAAAAAAGAAAATCCCAATTCCCATTAAATTAAACTAAAATTTCATAATGGTAAAAACAGGTACATGAAATTCTCATAAATATTCATTTAATTTAGTGTTCAGGCTCATTTCATTCCAATTTTTTTTTAAACATGTTTATTATTATTTATGATCTTCAAAAACATCAAATAACAATTTAATCTAATAAGTGGCATTCTAACCTAAGCATACCTTCTTTAATAAATTACTGCACAGACTCAGAGGTATCATTAGGGAATCAATTTACTAACTACCTGTCTGTCTTGTAATTGGCAAAGCACCATGGGTAACATGGGTTGGGAATTGAATTAATTAATTTCAATTGGATAGGCATTTATTATAAATAGTTGTTGGCAACAATTACTTAAATGAAGATGTGCTGTTCATTTTCTGGGATTCAGAAAGTCTGAGTGAGACAAACATCTCTTCACAAAGAGTTAGTTTTTAACATACTTGCTGTTTAATATTATAATATATAATGTTTGACCATGCCCTAAAATGGCAAATGATTGAATAGGCAAATGTGAACATTTTTAAACAAAAATGCTATTTAGGGTCTTAATGAATTTTCTTGCAAATTGAGAAGCACATCATGGCCTTGACCTTTAAAAACTCATCTTTTCTATTGCCTCCCAGTCACCTTATTTTACATGGTAATATTTTTCAGCAATTATAACTGTTGCAGAACTAGAATTGCCAAACTGCTTTAGTATTTTCCAGAGTTTAATTCCCGTAAAATGACCCTTTAACTGCAGGTAATTGAACTATCATTATCAGCGGAGTGCATTTGCATTAGCTTAGCCTCAAACTGCAGAAGTGTGTTCAAAGGGCGAGTGAAACTATGCAGAAAGTAAACAAGATAATTCAATGTCAAATGGTGAAACCTGTCTATCCACATAATGCTTTGCATTTCATGGTCAGGAAACTGGGTATTCCAATATATAAATTACAAGTTTAGAAAAAAAAAGTATTTATCTAACATCTCTATCTATTAATTCTGCCTTTTACAAAACACAAATTATAATATCTTCCACTAATTGGAATTAAACCATTAAATACGGTTTTATTTCGTTTTAATAAGCCCACTCCATGCAACCCAGGACAGGAATTAAAAAGTAGTTTCTGACTATGTACTTTGTTATGTTCTGTACCAAACATCCTCAAGAATGCACTTGATTAATGAATGCTGGTAGCTTTTGTTTTACAATTTTTGCAATCTTCTAGCTCATCAAACTTATTTTATCCTAGCTCAAGATGCAACAACAGCTATGAGTATAACCTATGCTTTTGTGCTTTTTCGGGAAATTCTTCATAATGAGAAAGAGAATGGGCAAAAAAGTTGCACTCAACAGACAACAATCAGGTTGGAATGCTTTCAAACATGGGTAAATGACAGGCCACTTCATCACTGTGATATACAACAACAGCATTTGAGCTGGCATGAAAATATGGTTATGTTCTGTTCAATGTTTTAATGAAACGTTTCTTTGAAGAACTGGCGCAGTAATAGTAAAATGTGACATATTTTATTGGCATGTGTAGAAAAATGTTTTAATTGTTTTATGTGTTATACCAATAGTTAATTCATTTCAGGATTAAGGAAAAGTATTGCAAAAAAGTGTTTAAAGACACACTGACGATCATGGAGATCAAAAAGTAGACACATTAACTTGTATTGCCTTTCTGTACAAAAATGTCAAACACCGTAAAAAAAGACATTTGCATAAATTTTCCCGGTATATGGTGACAAAACAAAGGTTTATCATCTTTAAGCAAAAACAATTCAAACGCATGTAGATATGACCCTTCAAAGCACAGGAGTCCTCCGGCAACAACAACATGCAAAAAAAATACATTTGCTCCATATCAAACTGATAAGCCCAGTCAAATAAAGATTTCCAAGCCTGTATCATTAGCAAACATCTCGATGATTGATGCAGAACAATCATATCCCATAGAGAAATGTGCTAGAAGATACAACCCTTTGGGACTCACCCCTTTATCTATATTTCAAAATGTGGTTACCCCATCAAAATCTACAGGACTTCTACTTTCTCCACCAAAAACCATCTTTCTCATAGAGAACTGATAAGCATTAATAGGCTTTTTGTGAATGATCATGAGACTGAGCCAACAAATTCTGCCAATAGTTTTTTGTCAATGGTGAATCAGAGCTAGGTAGCGGCTGATAACACCTCCGACCTTTTCAACAGCACAGATATAAAGATTTTGTTCAACAAATAAATGTCTGTCTTTATTAACTTATCGTATTATATGACTCAAACATCTACATTATTTAAATGTACGTGACTCAACATCATCTATATCAAAAAATGTATAACCTTGTTTATAAATACCAATGGGTGTTGTCAAAAATGCAAACAAATAAGAGTGATAACATCACATACTCAAAACACTAAACGTTGTTTACATAAGGGTTTTAAAATACTTAAATTACCATTATAAGTGTGCAAGTTGTTTTTTTTTCGTTCAGGCAAACAAATTTATTTTTCAGGCAAATTCTCCCAAGAAAAATACCTGGTGGTAAATTCAATGACATTAACAAATAACAAGTTTTTTGGAGTAAAAGTCCACAACCAAACTTCTAGGAAAAAAAAAAGTATGTTTTCACATATAAAATTGAGGTGATTTTGGACAGCTTTTCAACAGCCTTTATATTGAGCTATAATTTAAAAACATTTTGTTTTAATATAAAAACATGCATACTGAATGCATTATGGAGTTGAGCAAAGTCACCTATATTAAATGCCTGGTTCGTAGTTAATAGGTTATAGGAAAAAGATGTTCAACTTTGTGAAGAAAGCATAAAACTGTGTATACACCAATTTTAAGGTATGCTGAATTCAATAAGATGTGAGGACACGCGATTGGATAACTCTCTATGCCCTCAAATGAGGCTCCAAAAGGGGGTCCATTTTTCATTTTTTATTTTTGAGAAACAGGATAGAAAACAAAAACAATACATATTCTTTTCATTTACTATTGTGTCTTTATCTAAAAATGTATCAGTATTTAATATATCAAACATTTTTATACTAAGAACACAGTAAAATTACAAAATGAGGCCCTACCAGGGGGAAAATTCTAAAATAATGGTTTACATAGAAATTTAAGCTTAAAATTGTCCACTTATTGAGCTAAAATAGAATATTTAACTAAATTGATCTAAATAAATGTCCTACAACTTTTTAAATGCAAAATTAAACAATTCATCGGCAAAAAAACGAGGCCCCTAATGGGGAACACTTAAGACATACCTCTCTGGTAATGCAAATAATATTGAAAAAACTGGACCGATAAAAAATCTTAAAATAATTTAATCATTTTTGCATTATTAATATCACATACTATCTCATAACAAGTATTACATATTTAATTATTAACCTTTAAGCCATATATGAGGCCCTACACGGGAACATACTAATTATTGTTAAGTGCATATTACTTTCAATACTGCATATCAGCTTCAATACTGTGTATGAGTAGAATGAGAGCATGATTAGGCCAAACAATACATAATATTTTTTTTTTCATAAGTATTCATAAACTTCAGGTTTATCAAATGCATGATATAACATATAATAATTATATTTCAATTACAAACAAACTAACTAACAAATGAACTTGATCAAGTGTAAACAACTTAAGCGTTGAATATGTTATCTTAATTCTGTTGGGTTCTTGCATGATTCGATAGTAGTTATTGTCTCCTAAACAATCATAATTCAATAGTCTGTTCATGTATGGTTATTGGTTAATGCACAATTATACACAACTAAAATGATCACTAGATCAAAACTCGAAATGAGGCCCTATTCTTGGTTTTTCATGTATACCGGTATTATCTAAACATATCATGAAATGTATTACAGATAATTCCATTAGTTCTATACAGCAGTAATTCGCACTTAAGTCATGTATTNTTTTCTTCAGAGCCCTTTCAACCTTCTGGCTGTTGCATGCTGCATAACAATTTTTATGCCACTTTGCTTTATTTATAGTTATTTATAACTAAAGTTTTCTCAATGCCATCATCGTTATTAATTCTGTTTACATCTACATAAGACGGAAGGGAATTAAGATTAGATAATGTCTGGATTCTTCTTGCTAACTCTCGATAAGTCCTATTAGTATCATATGATTTCTTATAAGTATTTCTTGGTCGGTGAGAGTTTCGTTTGTCTTTAACTGGCAAAATAAACAAAACTTCGGGTACCTCTAAAGGTCCAGACAAACTTGCATGTGTGACCGTTTTAGCCATGGTTAGTTTAATTGTTAGTAATATAAGATGGACTACAGCCATATTGTTAGTAAACCCCATAGCCAGCATGCCAGGTTAGATATTATGTAAGCAAAACGAAAAAAAAATGACGTATGGAGATTTCTTTAGGTGTATACCTAGACTATACATCATTTCTAGAACCCAATGATAAAGCTTGGACTTCGTTTTAAACTATTTTTAAATTTGCATATAGGTACCAAAATAACAAATAGAACTAATATACATTTTAAATAATTGTATTTATCACATGGCCAGTACCTGCATCAAATTTACTTTTGTACCTAGCTTTTGTCACTTATTACGTTGTAAATACTATTTTTCTATCAGTGTCGTAAACAATATTCCAATCCTTCACTAAACAAAACAATAGAAAGAAAAAGTATTACCTGATCATCTTTAAATCAATGGAAACAGTCAGTGAAGTTTGCAGTAGTTTACATGTTACAAATGGGGTTTTTGATGCAAAGGGAAGTAAACAATGTAAGTCTTGTAAAAAGGTGAAGTAACAAGTGCAATATAAAATATTGACAAAATAAGGTTTAATATAATGATTTATCTATATATTTGAAATGAAGGTAAATACTATATGATATGGGTATTAAATATATTTACTTCTAATGGTATACAAATTTGCATATGTACTAAAGGAAATGTACTTATAATCTCCCCTTTCAAGTACGAATTTGGAGGATTATCGTGCGATGCATCAATGAATTTCCATACAATTTCAACAGATCACGCATCTCTTATTCATAATATTGCATTATTTTAACATTTAAATCATTTAAACACCATTATTGTGACATATAGCAATTTCAGGAAAATCTCTATCTCAGAAAAGCTGTTTTTACCTCCCTTTTTTAAATTGGTTTAAAAGTAGGTTTCAGGACAGATAGAGCGTGTCCTCACCTCTTATTTTATCAAGGGTATATTAAATTAGCTTCATACAAATTTTGGTGCTTTCTTCAGGAAGTTGAACATCTTTGGTATTTTATGTGCCATAACCTATTCGCTATCGGTCACTGCAAGTTAAAATCAATTTCAAATATCTGTTGTTACCGTTTTGCCTCCAATAACACCTACTAGATGTACAAAGGGAATTTAACACTCGCTAATATCTGTTTACAAATTTATAGAAGTTAGTGTTAAAACATCTCGGTTGACAAAACTTTAAACTTTGTAAATCTATTGTATGGTTTTTGACTTATTTATACTTCAACTACAGGCTGTGAAATGAAAAAAGATACTGGGATTTGCACTCTTCACTGGACAAAATTCTCAAGTTGTCGTTATTTATAGTTATTGTTAGTAGTTGTTTGCCATAATAATACTTCTACAACTGGATGTACATGAATACTCGAGACACTGGGGACTGCACATCTGTGAAAGCAATTTGCTCCAAATATCATGGCAGCCGGGCTGAGATGGTTACCGTGGTAACCCCTTACCTGGAAATGAAGGATGATGGTCCATACAAGGCCTAGGGTCAGTTTGGGGTTGCCATCCACAATTTCATCGGAACGTATATTTACAAGTCGTATCTGAAATGGTGAATCGTTAGTTTGAAAAAATATCTTTGAAAGAAAGTTCATATGAAAAAACATTGACATTATTTTTTCTGTCGATTTTGTTTTCATGCTGTTTTAAAATTATGCTTTAACAACATGATATTAAGATATAAATGTAATGTGCTGAGCAAGCTATAAATAATATGTAGAATATTGTAAAATAAAAAATTACACACTTGGGCATGGCCAGTTTTTAACTCAGGGGCATTTTTGAAGAAAAATGGTAGAGAATGGCAATAAAATGTTACAGACCAATTGTTAAACCTTTGGGACTCGCATGCCGTTTCAGAGTAAAAGACTGTTTATGTTATTTTGCTTTATAAGACTATATAAATATTTGACCCTCTGCCTTTAGCCACATTTGATCCTGTTTATGTTATTTTGCTTTATAAGTCTATATACATATTTGACCCTCTGCCTTTAGCCACATTTGATCCCATGGTCATGATTAGAAGAACCAAGTAGAGGGAAAATTATAAATTGTTGCATACCAACTATAACAGGTCTGGATGTTGTAGTTTCAGAGATGTATATTTTTGATAACATAGGACAGTAAAAAACACACACGCACAACCAAATATCATAAGAAACAAGCCAATTGAGTTTGAAAATTGTACATTGAAAAGTATAGGAGAACGCTGGGCGAAAAGTTTGTTTACTCAGAGAGACAAAGTACAGACGGCCATGGTGATTCAACTATACTTTGCAAATGGGGGTAAAATAATCTAGGAAACTACAATAATTATAAATTAACAATGAAGCACACAAAAAAGAGAACATTTTGCCACCAAAATTTTAGAGCAGCCAATCTGCTTGATTTACACGTATTGTATTGTATTATAATTCTTCACAAATTTCATTAACCCTTTGAGCGCTGGAACCGGATTTTGAAGGCCTTTGCAAACAGTTTGGATCCAGATGAGACGCCACAGAACGTGGCGTCTCATCAGGATCCAAACTGTTTGCTATTCTGATAGTATTCTTTGAAAAAAAAACGAAGAAAATGCTAATTTTAGAAATTCAGCAGACGACATTTTAGCAGACGACAAATTTCCCAGCATGCAATGGGTTAAAATGGAATGAAAGGCTTCATCCTTCCATAAATCATGTTCATCAGTGATCAGCAAAGTCAAGGGAAGTAATGCAGGCTGAAACAGCACAGTACAGACATCTGGAGTTCTCACCCCTTTCCTTCGCAGGAATTCCAGAGCAATCTGTACATTCTGAATCTGGTGGAACTTCATACGACCCCTCTCTCTTGGCTGAAAAGTAAAAAACAATGTTCACTCTTTCATGAACTTAGGAAAAAACAATTGTCTTAATATGTAGTCATTTACTTGGCCTGTAACCTAGATCAAAAGACATATGTTGGAATAAAAGATTTGGCAGATATATCCAGTCTTAGAAATTGGACCAGGTTACCTATGGCTTTATCAGATATATCCAGATGCAGCAAATGGGCAATGTTACCTATAGGGGTCAGTTAACCCATAGGGGCCATGTAACTTATAGGGGCCAAGTAACAAAAGGGCCAGGTTACCTATAGGTGTCAGGTAACACATGTGTCAGATTACCTGTAAGGGCCAGGTAACCTATAGGGGCCCGGTAACAGTGACCAGGTTACCTATAATGGCCAAGTAATCTATATCTGGATTGGATACATCCAGTCTCAGCAACTGGTCCAGGTTACCTATAATGGCCAGGTAATCTATAACTGGATTGGATACATCCAGTCTCAGCAACTGGTCCAGGTTACCTATAATGGCCAGGTAATCTATAACTGGATTGGATACATCCAGTCTCAGCAACTGGTCCAGGTTACCTATAATGGCCAGGTAATCTATAACTGGATTGGATACATCCAGTCTCAGCAACTGGTCCAGGTTACCTATAATGGCCAGGTAATCTATAACTGGATTGGATACATCCAGTCTCAGCAACTGGTCCAGGTTACCTATAATGGCCAGGTAATCTATAACTGNTCTGTCTATTTAATAATTAGTAAGGTATTTTAAGCATGTGCACTGCAGACATATTAAACACAAAGGCAAGTGGTGTATACCTAATGATAATAATACATCAAAGGTATTAAAGCATTTATTGAAAGACGATGGGAAAGTTAAATCTTATCAATTGTTAACAAATAATCAGATATATAGCGCGTTTTTTCTTAACCACAAATTAAATACTCAAATATTATTTATGAAATGACATTTAATTTAAACTAGGCACTTTTCCTTAAGTCATTTCTATTACTAGAATAAACTGTAACAATTATAATTCTCTCCCCCTTTCCTGGACAAAAAAACAATTATATATTTTAATTACATTAGGGAAAAACAATTTGACACGTTACAGCACTTTTTTGGTAATTTTATTGCAGAAAGTTTAGACAATATTGAAACAGGATTTATCTCCCTTCCCCTGTCCACTGTAAATGCAACCTACACTCTTATGTTGTATCATACAGCCAGAATATTCCCAATGATTGCCCAACATGTCACACAGACCTTATTGTATGAACAATGACTTCTATTCAAGCGTGCAGCCGACGAATGATTTATGTGTTTGTTATTTTATGGTGTTTTCTTGTGGATTAGGACTGCTATAAACATTATAAACAGATTACAGCTAGTAAAAGGGAATTTGTTGGCTATATTTAAAATTAAAAAAATGTTAAACATCCAAAATTAACCCTTTGCATGCTGGGAAATTTGTCGTCTGCTAAAATGTTGTCTGCTAAATTTTTAAAATTAGCATTTTCTTCGATTTTTTTCAAAGAATACTATCGGAATAGCAAACAGTTTGGATCCTGATCAGACGCCACGTTCTGTGGCGTCTCATCTGGATCCAAACTGTTTGCAAAGGCCTTCAAAATCCGGTTCCAGCGCTCAAAGGGTTAAAATTCAGGTATCAAAATGCTTGAAACAAACAAAACCAAGATGCTGCATACAATAAACGCTCTTCGCAATCCAGTGGAAGCCTCGTCAGTTGTCAGTAAGCATTCATCGGCCAATCCAGTGGAAGCCTCGTCAGTTGTCAGTAAGCATTCATCGGCCAATCCAGTGGAAGCCTCGTCAGTTGTCAGTAAGCATTCATCGGCCAATTTTAATAAGTCTTAGTCCTAAACTAGACTTGGTCACAAAAGTGATGCAGAATACACCCCACCCCCCCACCAAAGCCAGATGTAATACAAAGTCTAAGTTGAAACAGTGGCATTACTTTTTGTATTTTAAAAGCAGGTTGACAGACAGAAATACTGACGTCCATGGTAACCAACAATTTTTACTTTCTAAATTAGCCCAAGTCCTAAAACACTGTAATCGTCAAGGTGAAAATGAGGTCAGGTGATGTCGTGAACACAACATCAATGCACACGTCAAAGCTTTGTAGGAAGCATTATTAATGTTCTACCAATGTATCATATTGGGTAAACCATGCATGGATGGACAAACAAACAGACAGACAAACAGGCCAATCACTTTACGCCTCCTGCATAAGTAGATGCTGGGCACATAAAAATATGTGAGCAAAGCATCATGCTAATTCAAATTCTAATTATTCATGTGACAAACAAGTACCTGAAGAAGAACATCAATACCGTTAAAAAATGAAAATCACACAAAACTAAACATTGCAACTTAAAGTCCACATAAGCGCATAACTTATATAAAATTTAACTATGTAACTTTAACTTTAAAACATAACCTTTAAAACAAATTTACCAAGCAAGAATTCATTTCTCATACACAAGTGAAGCAGCTCAATCTAAGGGAGATAATATAGTATTATGTGCATAAAATGACACAAAAGGGGGACAAGTCATGCTTGCAAACCTTCTTAAATTTCCAATGTCGCATATAATCCTGCGGTAATGGTGACCACTAGGAAAGAAAGGCAAATATTTTTTATACTTCTTTGTAATTATACATAGTATTAACAAGGTACAAATTAGCATGGGGGTTAACAGTGATGGGCCAAGCAATGGGCCGTAACTGCTAACTTCTACAAATAACAAGAGATGTGTTTGTCAGAAACACAATGCCCCCTACTGCGCCGCTTTGATTTTTTTTAAATTTTTACCTTTGACCTTGACCTTTCACCACTCAAATGTGCAGCTCCATGAGATACACATGCATGCCAAATATCAAGTTGCTATCTTCAATATTGCAAAAGTTATGACAAAACTTTAAGATAGGTTAAAGTTTTGGACAGACAGACAGAATGACAGACAGACAGACAGACAGACAGACAGACAGGCCAAAAACGATATACCCCCTTTTTTTTTAAAGGGGGCATAAAAACAATATCAACCTGATACTGTAAAACTACATTCTGCTAAAAGTCAAAAAGCAATACACCAGATGCTACTGTTTCATGCATATTTCTTCTTGGCTTCATGAGTTCAGTGCACATTTAAATCAATGAGAATATATTATAATCAACATCAATCTCTTGTGATGTATTGATCCAATTTAGAGAGACAAAAGTCTACCCTACATAGCTAAGTAAGGTGACTGACCATTCAAATCAGTAAAGAACAAGTCATTTATATGCAAATAGCTGCCATTACAATAATATACATGTATTAATTAAACATGTTCGTAGTATATACTGTAGAAGGATAGGCAATTTGAACATGAATTCAGCAACTGTAAAAATGTCTGCTTTAAATATCTTAATACAAATCTGTATTTAATATACTGGTATTCACTATCAAGTTAATCAGTTTTAAAAATCAAATATTTTATCCACACTTTCCCATACAAGTCTTTTTCTGAAGGTCATTCTTGTGGTTTTATTTCCTTCGTCCCTGACATTTAATATCAGTACAGGTGAAAAGAAGGCATACAAACGACAGTCATGGGTGATAATATGCCGACAAATCTAAGTGGCTGTTAATTGCAAAGTGCTGTTGAAAAAGAATAGTATATCATGTCAGGCCCCCATAAATCAGTAAGTAATTCTGTATAAATAGTGACATTAAGTGACCGTCTGACCATCCGACCAAAACAAGCTCTCAAATGATGAAGGTGTAGTGTGCTTGAGATGCTAGAACTGACATCAGATTATGGTGATTATACAGTCATTTAAAACTGACACAATATATGAGCCATGCTCTGTGAAAAGGGGGTTTAATGCATGTGCGTAAAGTGTTGTCGCAGATAAGCCTGTGCAGTCCACATAACTCGATTTTTGCTAAGAATAGAATTTCTTGAAACTAAAATATCATAAAAGCAGAAAGTGTCATCACTGATTAGCCTGTGCTAACTGCACACTTGCTTATCTGGGACGACACTACGCACATGCATTTACCCCCTTTTAACAGAGTGTGGCTCATGGCTATTTAAGTCATTTTCACATTGTAATTGTAACCTGAGTGTATTAAATAGTATAGTTTTGCAAAAAATATTGCATGTATAATAACAGTCTTTACCCAATTTTGGTCGTTGTCAATTACTTATCAGTTTAATTTATCTCTTTTTAAGGGGGAGATGGGGGTGGATACTATTTGGGATAATGTCACACGATTGTGCAACTGATATCTTAGCATCCACATCAGAAAAACAGCATACAATAACCATAAAGCCCTTCTGTAACATGTCAAAAAATTGCAAATAAGACAAACTAAATACATTTGCACAAATCAATAGATTCAATTCATATTAATTATTAAATTCAATCAAATGTAGTGTGTTTATACACACACACAAATACCATAATTTACCATGTTTGCAGTAAACATTATCAACATAATTTCAAAGTCCTACATATTTCAATATAACTTTATTATAAAGTGCATAAAAAAGCACTGTGAACAATTTAAGCTCTGTTATAATTGACAGCATAATTAGCAACTACTTCTTATCAGCAATTACCGAGGGTCAAGGAACAATGGCAACATGACAAGATGGCCACCCTGATAGGAGTCAAGCTACTCTGTGGGCTGGTAACTGTCAATACGTGGGCTCAGATTGGGACAATTATTGATTGTTCATTATGGTTATGTTATAATAATACTCAAATGGGGATTATGATTCATTATGTGGCGTTATAATATTATGTGCAGTCACTATTAAAATATAAAATAAGATACTTTTGGAAAACTAATAAGTGTTTTCAATTGCATGAAGCTAAGCAATAAAAAAAAATAGTGATGTTTTTTGTTGTTGTTGTTTTTTCCTCCTGATTTCCCTAAACCAATATTCCTTCAGTCAAAAGAATATACAGCATGTTCAGTTTGTCATGCAGAGAAAAGGGTAAAAAAAACACACATAAATGTTGACCATTTCAATACTAAAACATGTATATGACGTGTTGTTATTAGATTTTATTTGACAATGTTGAACTGTTGTTGCTGACAATGTTTTTTACTCAAAAGTGTTTAAGATTAATAAACAAACAGCCAAATAATCACACACTTCAGCTAACATTAGTCCTTCAGAAGTATCTGTTATCTGTTATATAACAAAGGCATGCCATCCTTTGATACTATTTGGCCATTACGCCTCGCCCATTAATACTGGCCGGTGACAGTTTGGCAGGCCCATCCAGCCTTGATCTATACATCCCTCCCCTGCAGGCCCAGTCAACTCCTCACAAAACAAATGACCATCTTTCAACTCCAAGCAGGACCACACCCTTTTTATGTACAAAACTTGTCAAAGTACATGACTAAGGATTTGTCAAGAAACTGTTGTATTTGCTTAATTTTTTTTTTTATCATATAAATGTAGAAGGTTTGAAGATTTAACATAAGATTTTGAGCAGGACCCTACCTTGTATCGTTACGATTTTTGTCAAGGTAAATGACTATGGAATTGATGTGAAACTGCGATATTTGCTTTAATCAAACACATGTAGAAGTTTTAGGCTTAATGTAAGATTTTTTTATAGGTAATTGTATTGTTTGAGCAGGACACAAAACACAGGCCTTCTTCAACATGTAATATGTCTTCTATGTTCTATGAAGCCTTTGAAGGCATTGAAGGATCAGAGCTGGTTCCTACATTAAAACTGTGATGGAAGTAATAAAGTCAACAAGTATCAACTGAATGTCTTACAACAAAAAACATTTTTTCCCTGTATATTTAGCTTGTATTATTCACACTTGTATTGCAAATGCAGATTATTCGATGTGTCTTAGGAACCCTGCTTTTGTATATTTCTTTACATTAAATATTGTTTCTTCCATTCAAAGCAAGTAATGTCAAGTGAAAAGTCAAGAAGTTTAAATCCTAAACACAAAATTACAAAATAAAACCCTGACCAAATTTTGCAACAGTCGTTAGAGTATAATGAATTATAATGAATCAAAGCTTTTCATCCAGATTTAACAACCAATCCTTGGCCCTAGAACAGTTTGTCTTACATAATTATCACCAGCTTGCATGCTAACAATTAATGTACCAGTATTTAATCTTAAGTAAACAAAATAACCATTGATAACAACCCAATGACGCATGTAATTTTATGCATACCACCACATTTTACATTTCCAGCGATCGTACCAAATCAAAATTTATGCAAAGAAAATTTTCACACGCCAGTTAATGCAGGGCTATGGAGAATATATTCATTTTCAAGTATTAGAAATACGTACATGAATACAATTACACAGTAGAATAGCTAATATTAGGCTCCATTTTCACAAAATAGGCTCGTAAATATTATAACTTTACCACAGAGACCAAATAAGTCTGGGAGGTGGCCATCAAATACTGTGCAGGAGTTCATAGAATTCATACAATAAAATAAACACTCTTATGATAAATTGCCTTTTGAACAAGAGACTTTGCCGGGCGATGAACTTTAGTTACACAGTTAATTTAAAATAGAATTTGGTACGTTTTATGGGAAAATGTCTTCAGAAAATGTACCTCAGAGAACAGTTAAAAATGAATGTACATCTACATGACTGTTTTGCAATCTGTGCTGGAAAATGAAAAAAAGTATCTCACTCCCTCCATTATATAGAGTAAACAATTTATTATGTCAAATTTTAAAGAACAATCAAACAAATATAACCTCATCATATAATGGGTCATCATAACGTGACATAATTTTGGCCATATTGTCTCATAAATTATCAACGAAGACCAGTCCCTGAAAGACCTCCCACACCATGTGAGTCAGCCACTGCCAATAGCACTCCAGTTGAAGTGACGGTCAATAAACTGGGCAAACACTGGCTTGATAATGACACCACCTTAAAACATTGGGACATTTACTTTTATTCACTTCTATTACCCATCTCCACTAATTCAGAAGTTGTCTGGGGTTATGATAAATATTTTTATTTCATACGAAAGGTTATCCGCCCATCTGGGTACAGCTTCCTCACAAAATGTTGGGGCCATGGTATACATGTAGATCTAATGTGCATTCTTTTCTTTCAAAAGGTTATCGCCCCTACCAACATTTGGCTTCCCAAGAAATTGTTGGGGGTCATGGTACAGATCTCTTTTATGCTCCTCATTTATTGATGGCTATCTCCCATATCTAGGCATAGCTTCCTGAGACCTTATAGGGGTCACTTCTCTTACTGATTGTTATCTCCCCTTTCCGGTATTATACACATCTTCTAAAAGTGGTTGGGAGTTAATAGGTTATCCTGTCTAAACGATGGTGCTGTGCACCTAGCTGTTACATAGTTTATCTGCTTGGAGGCTTTGCAACTTCACTAATGGGTTTGCACTAGGCTAAGTGACAATGAAGGACTGAAGAATGGCAGACATAATGATCCAATCTCACTGCATAGACTCTAGTTAACTCTTTCAAAGCGGGAACCGAATTTTGAAGGCCTTTGCAAACAGTTTGGATCCAGATGAGACGCCACAGAACGTGGCGTCTCATCAGGATCCAAACTGTTTGCTATTCTGATAGTATTCTTTCAAAAAAAATCGAAGAAAGTGCTAATTTAAGAAATTCAGCAGACGACATTTTAGCAGACGACAAATTTCCCAGCATGCAAAGGGTTAACAACAAACCTTATTATGAAGATGTGTCAAAGTTCAGCTTCATTTGTCTAGTAACTACATCGATGCTGAATAAAGGAGCCCTCAGTAAATACAGAGCATACTCGAT
>VMBQ01001226.1:211625-259760 GCA_007657795.1 Dreissena rostriformis
ATAATAATTTTGACAATTTAAATACAAATAAATGTTTAAATACAGAATATGACTTGTACATTTTATGATATCTTTAATATAATTAAGTTGTTTATTGGTCGTTGTAAAAGAATATAAATTGTACACGATCCTTTTTGTGTGCAATAAGTATACAGTATAATAATTGTTTCAATAATAAGCGAACTACAAGAGTGTAACGATAACGATACATCGTGTTTGATTTTTATTTTATTCAAAGGAATTGTCAATTGGAAATATTTGCGAGATACCCCGGTATTTTGGTTGAAATTCGCTAAGAATTTTTTTATTGAAATTAAAAGATCCAAATGTTGTCAGCGCTTCGATTTTTTTCTTTGTTCCAAATAAAAACACCCAAACCACTTTTCGCAGGCTTTTTATCAGGAAATAGGAAAATTCACAAAATACCCATGTACATGTGCAATATTTATTTGTCGCAACAGAACAAGCACTGTACAACACGCGCGCATAACGCGTCAGGTGATTTACAGAATGTTGAATGCCTTAGTCCTGATAAGGCGCTTATTTCATCAAATCTTTAAAATTAAACATATGCCGAATGCGTTTGATACTTTAGAAAAAATGGAGAAAGTTTGTGTTTATGAATTTGAGGAATGTTTTCGTCAAGATTTACCAGAATTTAATGTTAACAATGGAAATCGGCCATAAACGGGATTATCATTGTTTTGACAGATGACATCCGATGGTAATTGTATGAAGTATGCAGTGAAGCTGACGAAATGTTAACACAATCGCGCAGAAGTAAATATATCAGCGTTTTATCTGTATCTGCTTAACCAGTGAAAAACAAATCACGAAAATATCAATAAAAACAGAAAAATAAAACCCGAATTCTGAATCATCGCTTTTCTTCTACAGCGGACGCGAAAATGCTTGTTCAGCTGTGACGTCACACAGCAGGGGAGAACAGGCGAGATAAGCGAATCAACGCTTTGCGACTTACGATCATAACAGTCAACAAAATCATCTTTTTTATGTTAAACACAACACTAAAACATTATTTACCCGATAATTTAATCATATTTCAATGTAATTAGCATTAAATATATTGACTTTGGATTTTCTTTGAAATTGACCTTTAATAATATCCGCTTCTTCTTAGGGAAGGGTCTTTCATAAATACACACAAGATGTATGAAATGGACCACTTCAGCATATTCAGGGGAAAAAGCCAAATTTGAGATCTGAATACCACTATAAGACCTCATAAAAATGGTAAATTGTCACTCTGAATGTTAAAATAATTGCAGGATAGCAAGAAAATGTTACAAACACGTCTTTATAAACCTAAGAATCTCAGAAAGTCCAATACCAAAAATTCCATTGCTTGACTTACAAATTTGCCCTAATTTCTAACACTGAATTGTTAGTATTTTCTGAATTTGTGAAAGTTATTTACTATTAAAGGTCCTCTTGAAATCCAACAAATTTTGTGTGGGAAAATTAACCACCACTGTGAATACCTTAGTTTCCATGCAATTTATAACAAACTGCAAGATAAAAAATGTCCACCAACCTCCCAACTGAATGTCAATATTGGTATTTTAGTTGGGGTGGGGGCTCAACATGTATATATTGGAACAAACAAAATGTGAAGCTTTTTGTTTACTTATTAAAAAAAGCCTTGATTTTCCATAATAATTTGGCATATATGCAAAAGATATTGAAAAACCATGTACTCCTCTTTTTTTCTAATGGACCAGAAATTCAATCTTCATAAACATAATAGGTTTCAAATTGGATAGTTCCATTAATTTAAGTTCAAGTTAACTGCTTAAAGTTTCTGTGGAGTTGTTATAGTGCCACTGTACTGGTTAGTTTCAGTTGATCTTTTAGTTTTCCAGTTAAATGGTGAGGCTTTCAGTCGAATAGTTCGGTTGAAAGATTTAAGTTCCAGAAACTGGTTTGTGTTCAAGTAGACTGTTAAAATTCTGGTGGACTGGTTATGGTTTCAGTTAACTGGTCAAAGTTCAAAGACACTGGTTGGAGGTTTTGTTAACTGGTCAGAGCTCCAGTTGACTGGTTTGGGCTCCAGTTTTACTCGTCAGAGTTCCAGTGGATTGTTTAGAGTTCCAGTTTTACTTGAAAGGGTTCCAGACAATTGGTTAGTTTCAGTTTAACCATAATAGTTCCAGTTGACTGGTTAGAGTTCCAGTTGACTAGTAAAAATTCCAGTTGATTGGTTATAGTTCCAGTTGACTAGTAAAAATTCCAGTTGACTGATTATAGTTCCAGTTGACTGGTTAGAGTTCCAGTTTACTGGTTAGAGTTCCAATTGACTAGTTAGAGTAACAGGTCACAGGTTGACTTGCAACAGCCATTGACTGGCTACAATATTGGATTGAAGTTGACTGGCTACAAAGTTGACTGGCAACATCATTTGACTTAGTTGACTGGCTATATTATTTGACTGGCTACAACATTTTACTTCACAGTTGACTGGTTTCATCTTTTGACTGAAATCAACCAGTTACATCCTTGACTTTACTTTAACCTTTGATTTAAGTTGACAGCTTCTTTTTATCATACACATCCTTTGATTAAAGTTATCTGCAGACAGTCTTTGGCTGACTAACATGCTGAGATTTAATCATTGACAATGCGTTAACCCATTCAGAAAGGTAACTTATAACTTGAATGTTTAATTTAGCTGTCTTACAGCAAACTGTTTTGGAATGAGTTCCACAAAAGTAATAGTGGTTATAAATGCTCTTATGATGTATAATTAATTGCGAAGTAATAGCAGGTAGGAGACAAGAAGACTCTTAACACAAGTCTTACTACATGACTTGTTACTAAGACTGTTATGTCCTGACTTTGGATGTATTCCAGCATAGGTATGCCGTTTGTTCTGAGATGCAGGGTTATTCCCATTGTAATCTCTAATTTGAAATTGAATTCTTAAAAAGGATTCATATTTTACGATTGCAAATTTTACGCCAATATTTTTAATTTGTCCAACAGGTCAGGTTTTGAAGTGTCCATAAACTCAAGAAGTGACACATCTAGGTGCTCAGTATGTACAACAAATAGCAAAATAAATCAGGAATACTAAAGCGCTTTCTTCTTGGAATGAAAGCCATAATTCAAAACAGTAATAAAGTGTTAAAGACAATGACTGCCATTGCATGTTCAATGTTATGTTTTTTTTTTATTGTACAAGAATGTTTCTGTAACAATTAACAAGACATGTGTCCATAGGGCACGATTGCCCCAGCATTCCACTTTTGTCTCAGAACTTTACATTTCTCAAACACAAGCTGTTCAATGGCAAATTTGACTTTTGACATGTAAGTGTGACCTTGACCTTTGAGGTAATGGGACAGGTGAACAGGCGACACTTATTCTCCTCATGGTAGTCGTTTGTGGAAAGTTGTTTTAAAATTGAATGATGAATGAAAAAGTTACAGCCTAGACAAGCCGTTATATAGCCAAATTTGACCTTTGACCTCTAAATGTGAACTCATCCCTGAGGTAGGGAGACAGATTTTACACAGGAAATGCAGTTTCTACATGGTTTTCATATGGGTATGTCACCTTTTAATAGCATGATGAAAAAGTTAAGTCTGGATAAGCTGTTTTATGGCCAACTTTGATCTCTTAAGTGTGACCTTGACCTCTGAGGTAGGGAGACTATAGTGTTACACATGACTTGCTGGCTTATGATAACAATTTTATTATACACCAAGTTATACAGGAATTCTCAAGCTGATTTATGGCCATATTTGATTTTTACTTCTACATGTGACAGGTAAGGAGATGTTGTTACAATCGACGCGTCATCTAATATGGTTTTATTTTGTGCCAAGTTATTTCAAACCCCCAAATTCAAACTGGCCTAGACTCTGTCGAAATAAATATTCTGACCAAGTTTCATAAAGATTGAGTCATAAATGTGGCATCTGAAGAGGTTACACCCTTTCTCTAAGGTCTGACCTTGTTACCTAGTTATTAGACATATGTGACCTATTTTCAAACTTAGCCTAGATATTATTGACATTCTGACAAAATTATATCAAGATTGAGTCATTAATGCCACCTCTAGAGTGGTACCAAGGTTTTTTCTAAGATTTGACCTGATAACCTAGTTTTTTGACGCCCATGATCAAGATTCACACTGGGCTTGTATTGTCCAAATGAACATTCTGACAACATTTGATCAAGATTGAGTCAAACATGCTGCCTCTTGAGTGGTTACAAGGTTTTTCTAAGATTTATTCTGTTGACCTAGATCTTGGACGCACCTGTCCCCGATTCAAACATGGCCTTCATATTATCTAGACAAACATTCTGACCATGTTTCATCAATATGGGATGAAAAATATGGCCTCTAGAGTGATAACTAGCTAAAAGTTGATGATGCACACTGCAAACTGCATAACATAGGCTGATCACATATGTGAGCTAAACAAGATTTTCTATATAAAACTATCAGCCTTTAACAATCTTTCACAATCATTTAGACAGAGGAAGGTCAAGAGAACTCACAATATCTAGATTGTAAATCTTTACATCATTACACAACTCAATAGCCCAATCTGACATTGTGCTTCACCCATTTCACATTCCATTAACAAATGAACAACTGAGATGTCCAAAACTTATTCTCCCCTCCATGCAAGTCAACTGTAAAAATAACTAACTGTCTTCTACTTTCAATAACCAGTTTGCAGTTTCCTAAACAGACTGCAATAAAAAAGAACAGTGATACAGACTGACTTTCATTGATCCCCTAAGGTTCATTGAAGCTTAAACCAAGCACACCAAGTAGCGTCCAGCTCTGCATATGATGCCAATAACAGCAGCCAGAATATCAGTCATTGAATTAAGTAGTACAGGGAAGCAAGCATGGAGTTACTTTAAACCTTTTTATTTACCTCGACGACATAAATAGACTTTGTCTTATATGGACATTCTTGAGTCCATTTCCTGGGAAGAACCAGTACTTGGTGCCTTGATAAGATCCTGAGAATAACCCTGGGCATGCTGGGAAATTTGTCATCTGCTAAAATGTCGTCTGCTGAATTTCTAAAATTAGCATTTTCTTCGATTTTTTTCAAAGAATACTATCAGACTAGCAAACAGTTTGGATCCTGATGAGACGCCACGTTCTGTGGCGTCTCATCTGGATCCAAACTGTTTGCAAAGGCCTTCAAAATTCGGTTCCCGCACTGAAAGGGATAAAGTATAAATTCCACTTGTCAAGATGCCACAAGCCCATCAAAAGCAGGGACACAGGTGAAGTGCTAGATTGCTAGCTTGGAATCATGAGGTCCCTAGTGAAAATTCCACCAGACCAGTTAAAAATGTTCTGAGCAGAACTTTTATCCCACCAAGTTGTATAAATGCAAGGAATTGGGCCAAGGTATTGTGTGTTGCAACATACTGCAATACCTGTAAATGAGTGGCTAATATGACAGTGATCTGAGGTAAACTTGGTTGAAGATGTACAGGTATATTACTATCAGATTACTAACCAAATCATTACCTATATGCCTCTTAATAATCTTGCAAGTCGGCCTGCACATTAACAAGCTCAAGTTTGAGAGCAGCCTTGACCTTAAGAAATAATATCTAACAAGAGGCCCATGAGGGCCTGAATCGCTCTACTGGCTGGAATGTCAATGGAATGGAAAGTCATCATGCAAGGGAATACTGAAAACACAAATCCTTTCATCCTTGCCAAATGAATTATCAGATGGCTTATATTTTATTTAATTTTAAATTTATAATTGCAACCAATTAAACAACCTACTTAAATGCCTCGGACCAATACAAATTCAAGGGGCGATAATTCTGGACTTTTTACTCTGATGTAACCCATTTTCAATAGGGTTTGAGTCCTTATTAATATAAAGACACTGAACAAGTTTGAAAAGAATCGGATGAAAACTGTGGAGTTTATCGCGCAAAGAAGAAAAAGTCTAACGCACGCACGGACGGACGGACGGTCTAATGTAACCCATTTTCAATAGGGTTCGAGTCCTCATGAATATAAAGACACTGTACAAGTTTTAAAAGAATCGGATAAAAACTGTGGAGTTTATGGCGTAAACAAGAAAAAGTCTACACACGCACGGACGGACGGTCTAATGTAACCCATTTTCAATAGGGTTCGAGTCCTCATTAATATAAAGACACTGAACAAGTTTAAAAAGAATCGGATGAAAACTGTGGAGTTTATCGCGTAAACAAACAAAAGTCTAACGGACGCACACACGGACGGACGGACGGNCAGACAGACAGACAGACAGACAGACAGACAGACAGACAGACAGACAGACAGACAGACAGACAGACAGACAGACAGACAGACAGACAGACAGACAGACAGACAGACAGACAGACAGACAGACAGACAGACAGACAGACAGACAGACAGACAGACAGACAGACAGACAGACAGACAGACAGACAGACAGACAGACAGACAGACAGACAGACAGACAGACAGACAGACAGACAGACAGACAGACAGACAGACAGACAGACAGACAGACAGACAGACAGACAGACAGACAGACAGACAGACAGACAGACAGACAGACAGACAGACAGACAGACAGACAGACAGACAGACAGACAGACAGACAGACAGACAGACAGACAGACAGACAGACAGACAGACAGACAGACAGACAGACAGACAGACAGACAGACAGACAGACAGACAGACAGACAGACAGACAGACAGACAGACAGACAGACAGACAGACAGACAGACAGACAGACAGACAGACAGACAGACAGACAGACAGACAGACAGACAGACAGACAGACAGACAGACAGACAGACAGACAGACAGACAGACAGACAGACAGACAGACAGACAGACAGACAGACAGACAGACAGACAGACAGACAGACAGACAGACAGACAGACAGACAGACAGACAGACAGACAGACAGACAGACAGACAGACAGACAGACAGACAGACAGACAGACAGACAGACAGACAGACAGACAGACAGACAGACAGACAGACAGACAGACAGACAGACAGACAGACAGACAGACAGACAGACAGACAGACAGACAGACAGACAGACAGACAGACAGACAGACAGACAGACAGACAGACAGACAGACAGACAGACAGACAGACAGACAGACAGACAGACAGACAGACAGACAGACAGACAGACAGACAGACAGACAGACAGACAGACAGACAGACAGACAGACAGACAGACAGACAGACAGACAGACAGACAGACAGACAGACAGACAGACAGACAGACAGACAGACAGACAGACAGACAGACAGACAGACAGACAGACAGACAGACAGACAGACAGACAGACAGACAGACAGACAGACAGACAGACAGACAGACAGACAGACAGACAGACAGACAGACAGACAGACAGACAGACAGACAGACAGACAGACAGACAGACAGACAGACAGACAGACAGACAGACAGACAGACAGACAGACAGACAGACAGACAGACAGACAGACAGACAGACAGACAGACAGACAGACAGACAGACAGACAGACAGACAGACAGACAGACAGACAGACAGACAGACAGACAGACAGACAGACAGACAGACAGACAGACAGACAGACAGACAGACAGACAGACAGACAGACAGACAGACAGACAGACAGACAGACAGACAGACAGACAGACAGACAGACAGACAGACAGACAGACAGACAGACAGACAGACAGACAGACAGACAGACAGACAGACAGACAGACAGACAGACAGACAGACAGACAGACAGACAGACAGACAGACAGACAGACAGACAGACAGACAGACAGACAGACAGACAGACAGACAGACAGACAGACAGACAGACAGACAGACAGACAGACAGACAGACAGACAGACAGACAGACAGACAGACAGACAGACAGACAGACAGACAGACAGACAGACAGACAGACAGACAGACAGACAGACAGACAGACAGACAGACAGACAGACAGACAGACAGACAGACAGACAGACAGACAGACAGACAGACAGACAGACAGACAGACAGACAGACAGACAGACAGACAGACAGACAGACAGACAGACAGACAGACAGACAGACAGACAGACAGACAGACAGACAGACAGACAGACAGACAGACAGACAGACAGACAGACAGACAGACAGACAGACAGACAGACAGACAGACAGACAGACAGACAGACAGACAGACAGACAGACAGACAGACAGACAGACAGACAGACAGACAGACAGACAGACAGACAGACAGACAGACAGACAGACAGACAGACAGACAGACAGACAGACAGACAGACAGACAGACAGACAGACAGACAGACAGACAGACAGACAGACAGACAGACAGACAGACAGACAGACAGACAGACAGACAGACAGACAGACAGACAGACAGACAGACAGACAGACAGACAGACAGACAGACAGACAGACAGACAGACAGACAGACAGACAGACAGACAGACAGACAGACAGACAGACAGACAGACAGACAGACAGACAGACAGACAGACAGACAGACAGACAGACAGACAGACAGACAGACAGACAGACAGACAGACAGACAGACAGACAGACAGACAGACAGACAGACAGACAGACAGACAGACAGACAGACAGACAGACAGACAGACAGACAGACAGACAGACAGACAGACAGACAGACAGACAGACAGACAGACAGACAGACAGACAGACAGACAGACAGACAGACAGACAGACAGACAGACAGACAGACAGACAGACAGACAGACAGACAGACAGACAGACAGACAGACAGACAGACAGACAGACAGACAGACAGACAGACAGACAGACAGACAGACAGACAGACAGACAGACAGACAGACAGACAGACAGACAGACAGACAGACAGACAGACAGACAGACAGACAGACAGACAGACAGACAGACAGACAGACAGACAGACAGACAGACAGACAGACAGACAGACAGACAGACAGACAGACAGACAGACAGACAGACAGACAGACAGACAGACAGACAGACAGACAGACAGACAGACAGACAGACAGACAGACAGACAGACAGACAGACAGACAGACAGACAGACAGACAGACAGACAGACAGACAGACAGACAGACAGACAGACAGACAGACAGACAGACAGACAGACAGACAGACAGACAGACAGACAGACAGACAGACAGACAGACAGACAGACAGACAGACAGACAGACAGACAGACAGACAGACAGACAGACAGACAGACAGACAGACAGACAGACAGACAGACAGACAGACAGACAGACAGACAGACAGACAGACAGACAGACAGACAGACAGACAGACAGACAGACAGACAGACAGACAGACAGACAGACAGACAGACAGACAGACAGACAGACAGACAGACAGACAGACAGACAGACAGACAGACAGACAGACAGACAGACAGACAGACAGACAGACAGACAGACAGACAGACAGACAGACAGACAGACAGACAGACAGACAGACAGACAGACAGACAGACAGACAGACAGACAGACAGACAGACAGACAGACAGACAGACAGACAGACAGACAGACAGACAGACAGACAGACAGACAGACAGACAGACAGACAGACAGACAGACAGACAGACAGACAGACAGACAGACAGACAGACAGACAGACAGACAGACAGACAGACAGACAGACAGACAGACAGACAGACAGACAGACAGACAGACAGACAGACAGACAGACAGACAGACAGACAGACAGACAGACAGACAGACAGACAGACAGACAGACAGACAGACAGACAGACAGACAGACAGACAGACAGACAGACAGACAGACAGACAGACAGACAGACAGACAGACAGACAGACAGACAGACAGACAGACAGACAGACAGACAGACAGACAGACAGACAGACAGACAGACAGACAGACAGACAGACAGACAGACAGACAGACAGACAGACAGACAGACAGACAGACAGACAGACAGACAGACAGACAGACAGACAGACAGACAGACAGACAGACAGACAGACAGACAGACAGACAGACAGACAGACAGACAGACAGACAGACAGACAGACAGACAGACAGACAGACAGACAGACAGACAGACAGACAGACAGACAGACAGACAGACAGACAGACAGACAGACAGACAGACAGACAGACAGACAGACAGACAGACAGACAGACAGACAGACAGACAGACAGACAGACAGACAGACAGACAGACAGACAGACAGACAGACAGACAGACAGACAGACAGACAGACAGACAGACAGACAGACAGACAGACAGACAGACAGACAGACAGACAGACAGACAGACAGACAGACAGACAGACAGACAGACAGACAGACAGACAGACAGACAGACAGACAGACAGACAGACAGACAGACAGACAGACAGACAGACAGACAGACAGACAGACAGACAGACAGACAGACAGACAGACAGACAGACAGACAGACAGACAGACAGACAGACAGACAGACAGACAGACAGACAGACAGACAGACAGACAGACAGACAGACAGACAGACAGACAGACAGACAGACAGACAGACAGACAGACAGACAGACAGACAGACAGACAGACAGACAGACAGACAGACAGACAGACAGACAGACAGACAGACAGACAGACAGACAGACAGACAGACAGACAGACAGACAGACAGACAGACAGACAGACAGACAGACAGACAGACAGACAGACAGACAGACAGACAGACAGACAGACAGACAGACAGACAGACAGACAGACAGACAGACAGACAGACAGACAGACAGACAGACAGACAGACAGACAGACAGACAGACAGACAGACAGACAGACAGACAGACAGACAGACAGACAGACAGACAGACAGACAGACAGACAGACAGACAGACAGACAGACAGACAGACAGACAGACAGACAGACAGACAGACAGACAGACAGACAGACAGACAGACAGACAGACAGACAGACAGACAGACAGACAGACAGACAGACAGACAGACAGACAGACAGACAGACAGACAGACAGACAGACAGACAGACAGACAGACAGACAGACAGACAGACAGACAGACAGACAGACAGACAGACAGACAGACAGACAGACAGACAGACAGACAGACAGACAGACAGACAGACAGACAGACAGACAGACAGACAGACAGACAGACAGACAGACAGACAGACAGACAGACAGACAGACAGACAGACAGACAGACAGACAGACAGACAGACAGACAGACAGACAGACAGACAGACAGACAGACAGACAGACAGACAGACAGACAGACAGACAGACAGACACACACACACACAGACAGACACACAGACAGACAGACACACAGACAGACACACAGACAGACAGACAGTCAGACAGACAGGCACAGACAGACAGACAAACAGACAGACAGGCCAAAAACAATATATCCGCTCTTCTTCAAAGAAGGGGGCATAAAAAGACAGTTTTTTCACAACAAACTAAAAAACTTTGATTATATTATTCTCATATGCAATATCTTAGTATATTTCAAGCAGGATGTTTTAAAGAAAAACATCTAGTTTTTTTGTTTCCGCTCATTAAACATTAATCAAGCAGTTGCTCATATGTGTGTATAGATTTCACAAGTGAACATGACAAGATGATATGTCAGTGTCTGATAAACATAAGTGTTCAATTAAGGACTTTTGTTAAACCTCTTACTATAAAAAGATTGATAGTTATTCTGATACAGGAAGCTTAATCAAAATATTGTTATGCATTATATACTAATAAGTAAGCGGCCTGTGAGTGAACCAGACTTTTAGTGCAGACATATTAGTTTTGAACACCACATATTGTGCAACTTCAGTAAATCTGTGAGAAAAAGTTTGTGGAAAATTTTCTTACCAAGGTTTCATTAAGATTTGGCAATAAATGTGGCCTCTAGAGTGTTCACAAGTTTTTGCTTTATTGTGATCTAGTGTTTAATCCTGCTTGACCCATGTTCGAACACTGCTTAGATATCATTTGGTCAAATATTTTGAAAAAGTTTCATGGAGATTGAGCAATAAATGTGGCTCTGGAGTGTTCACAAGGCAAATGTTCATAACTGACAACACAGAACACATGAAGCACGCCAAACCACAGACAAAAGGTGATAGCTTACCAGGTGAGCTAAAAACCAGCATAAATAGATGTTCAATTTCAACTGATTACTTATCATAAACCCGACAATATAACAAACACTTCCAGTGAAGATGAACAGCTTGTATCCATTAAGACAAGCAAATAAAACTGTTAATGAATGACTACAGCTGTTCATGTATGGGATCTAAGCATTGGAATTTGACACAAATTGTTGCTTATGTAACATAAGATTTAGCATTTTCTACCCTAATTATTTCACAATATTTAAAATATGCCCAATTATATTATAATTTTAAATCTTATGGAATATACATTTTTTAAAGCTAACAAGTATAAAAAGTGATTTAAGTCATAAGTCTGACTAGCAAAACAAGAGGGCCATGATTGCCCTTAAACGCTCACCTGAGTTCAAGGACACCAATTATTGAAGACTTGACCAAGTCAACTAGTTTTTGACCACACTTTACCCAGATTAAAATATGGCTGTCATATTGTTAAAATAAAAATTCTTAATAAGTATCATCAAGACTGAATAATAAACGGGCCCTAGAGTGGTAAGAAGTTTTTTTTTTAAGATTTCACCTGGTGACCTAGTTTTTAGATGCAACCGACCCAAATCCTTGGCCTAGATTTTGCCAAGAAAAATATTCTGACCAAGTTTCGTGAAGCTTGAGTCATAGGTGTTGCCCCTTTACAGTTATTTTTATAAAGATTTGACCTGGTGACCTAGCTGCTAAATGCAAGTTACCCAGATTCAAACTTGGACTATATATTTCCAGATAAACATTCCGACCAAGTTTCCTAAAGAATGAGTGATAAATATGGTTTCTAGAGTGAAGAAGGTTTTTCTAATATTTGACCTGGTGACCTAGTTTTTGGAAGCATGGACCAAGATTTCCAGTTGGTCTATGTATTGTCTAAATAAACATGCTGACCAAGTTTCTTCAAGATTTGATGAAAAATGTTGCGTTTAGAGTAGTAACAAGCTAAGAGCGGATACTGTACACTGCAAGACGCTGGACGCCATACAAAGGGAGATCACAATAGATCACCTTGGGCGCTTCGCGCTCAGGTGAGCTTAAAAGGTAAAAACTCATTTCAAATTTATAACAAAACTTAGTATCAAATTGAAAATACAAGTTAACAATAACATGTGATTATCGTTTGAAAATCGCTCATTTTTAAATATAAAGATTTTCAGCAAAAAATAAAGATATATTGTCAAAGCCCTAGAGAATCTGTGCTTTTACAATTATGTTCATATCTAGAATTGACAAGCACCGATAATCCTATGGTATTTCGGATCTATGAACAACATAATAGTATTGTAAAGAAGGCTGGGATTTAATTCACAAACAATAAAATGTAATAATATTACCTACTCTACCCTGAGGCATATTATTAATTTATTTACATATAACAATTACTTTTAAGTAAATATATAATATTTACATTTATGTAGATATACATTTGAAAAGGTAACAAAATGTGTAAAGTGTATATAGGTATAATATTTATATATAAATATTATTTAGAATGTGTATACATACAAATAATAACAGTCATACAGACTGGTCATGATAATAAAATACACTTATATATATTCCCCAACCTACAGACAGAGAATTATAACTACAAACATATGTCACTGTCAATCTATTCTGCTATATAATACGCGAGTGGTGGGGAAATCTAAGCAGTGAGTAATGCTCATCTAAATCAATAATAACAGTCGGATTTGCCAGCACTTCAATGAAACATTTATTTCTGGAAATTCAAATAAAATATCATTTATTACAAAAAGTTTACACTAGAATAGCTTACCATATGTAAAACATACGTCGCGTTAAGCCAAATATTTACAAGAAAATAAACAATTTATTCCTAATCTACGCGAACTGTCTAGCACTGTTTTCTACGGCGGCTGATCAATCGAGTGTATTCACTCCCCACGTGTTTACACAGTTGATTCATCGCATATATGCCGCGGCGCCTAAACCAGGCATCATTTAAAATATCGACTTGTATTAAACAATATATAAATGTTTCATAATTAAGGATAACATCTAGCCAATAAAGTTTACTAACGCTTAAAATATGAATTCTAACCTACCGCATATTCTTATGTTCATAGTTACTTTCGTTATTGACAAGAATTATCCAATCGACCGCGACGAGCGCAATTTGTTACAGAACTTTTGATTGGTTATTGGATTTGTTCCCACCAGAATTTCATGCACGTGGAATTCTATGCCAAGTCGACAGCGTTAAATAACGTCTTACGTCTGAAGGTAATGGGGGATTGGGATTTAAATTGTAAAATGCAGTTATAATTATAAGAACTTACTGTTAGTTTATGTAGATCTAGATCTACAATAATTCAATTTCTCAAAGATGATATTTTAATTAAATGCAAGAAAAGCGTCCACAAGGTGATTCCAACTCTTCAGATAGCTAAATAAAGAGACTGTTATAAAGCAAGCAGTTTGACTACGTATAAAGGTACGTATAAAGAACTTTTTGCACTAGGCACAATTTATATTATTTGGTTTATACTCGTTTACATTATCAGCATCCGGACAATCATTTACATATACATGCACGCACACTCGCACGCACGAGCACCTACTCCGCCGCCCACACACACGAACGTACACGCTCTCATGTACACACATACACGCTGACTATCATGGTGATGACTCAGCGATAACAATGTACTGTAATGGCAATTGATAACGCACGTATATAGTGATTATTTTCAGCTAACTTGACCTTAAGTTATATATAACTGTAATCAAGCGTTAAGTTAAGCTACTGTTCAAATATTTTCACAACAAAACACAATTTCGAAATAATTTGCTGTCTGATTGTATTCTTACTTTAAATAACAAAATATTATATACGATGGTCCATTGAAGTGTGCATAAGAAAAACTAACCTTTATGTTATAAGTCCTTTATATCTCATGTGCTTGGGTCCATTTTTAGTTTGTGCAGCAAATTTTCTGAAACAGGTATGACTAACAAAATTTATTGTAAACTTTGAAGGCGTAAATAAATAACTCCAACATGGGTTTTGTGACTTGTTAATCCCTCAGGCTACACTGTTATCTTTGCAAACCATTTTCTGTTTGTTTGTCTTAAAAATAAGCGTATCCGCCGATTACAAATTCTGATAACTATTCGAAAAGAGTCGCATAGTCTCGCTCTCAACCCCTAATGCACGGACTATCAATGCACAACAAGATAAACCCCGTTCAAATTTGGCTAACTTGTCTGAAATTATACCCCACCAATTAAATCATGCATACCATTTCTGTCTCACAAAATTGAATATTGATTACAACTCTCCATTATTTAAAATTCTCAACCTAATTCAATATCGTATGTGAGAGTAAACAGCGAGCGTTCTTCACATGCATGTGATTTATGTCAAACACTTTGACGAATGGGTTGTATTTACTTACATATCATTATTCGAATATTGTCTTCGTTTTCAACGGACATGCACTTGACTTAACTGCATTTTAAAAACCCACGTTAACAGTACGAGTACTTAATATCTAAATTGTACTTTATAAATATTGATAAGAATCCACACTTTTGTGAAAAACATATTGACGCAAACATGGATTAGAGTGATTCAGTATCTAAAATGTGATTTAAATAATGAATGCAGACATAAGATCGTAAAGAAATGCACGAGTTGAAAATGTATGCATGCATTTATAAAACCACACTTTTGTGAAAAATATGTTGACGCAAACATGCATTATAGTTATTCAATGTCTTATATGTAATTTAAATAATGAATACAGACATAAACACTTAAACAAATGCACGTACTGAACATTTATGCATGCATTTATAAAGCCACATCCATAGAAAAGACGGTTGCAACAAATTGTCGAAACGAATTACAATCACGAAAATGGACAAATAGGCCAATTATAAATTCACGGGAGAAATTTACAAACGTTTGATATCGCTAGGGGCGATTTAAAGGGACAGTTTTGTAACACGACGATTTAAAAATTAATTGTCATAGATTCTAAAAAGAATGAATACATTATTTTAAAACAAGCGAAATAACACTCCTGACTAAAAACGTGTTAATCATATCGGTTCTCTAAAGGATACTAATCATTCGAAATTAGTAAAATAATAAAGCGTTTGCTACGCTTTTCCTCGATAACTTGGAAAATGTGTAGAGTACCTGCACTTATTTAGCGTTTATGATTCGCTGATAATGCAGTGGCCGCGCATTTCTTTTGCATCCAAAATGGTCCCGAGAAGGCAATATTTTGTATTCAACTTGCATTCGTGCTATTATTATTAGTTTAGGCTATTAAAACATTACAGATTCGTTAATAACATATCAAATGACTTTTTTTTTCAAAAATACGAAAAGCTGTGAACAAGTCCCTTTAACATGTGCAAAAGAGTGCTATTTGATGGAACACGCACAACGGATAATTCGTTAGAAACATTCAAGTAGATTTCGTTCGCAATATTAAACAGAAAAAAACTAGTAATATAGTGTGTTTTCACTTCACTCGTCAATACACCCTTTACTAAACCCCAGACCATCTCTCTATCACAAACTGTCTACATTACACGATTGACTTCTATATAAATCGAGTCTCAATCACTCTGGGCAACGATATTTAGCCGAAATTTGTATCACCCTCTGTCTTACAACACTGATAACTAATAACCCAAGGCTCTATCACTCTTTGTCTTACACCCGTAGCTTATATAAAGCAAAAATGTCTACATATCACTTATTTACTTAGACAATTGACTTGTATAAACTCAAGTTTTGAATACTATAAAGTAGCCTTCATTCTTTGACTTCTATGTAGCCACAGTCTATATCATTCTCTGTCTCACATTATGTATTGCGCTACAAATCATGCCTCTTTAACAGTCTTTCTGTCTTACACCATTTACTGCTCTACAAACCAAGTCTTGTTCACACTTTGTCTGGCTAACACTCTAAACAACGCTACAAATCAAGTCTCTATCATAGTCTTGCTGTTTCAAAGTTTCGTTTTTTTCAAAACTTAAAACTGCTGCATAATCTGTTGGTTATTAACCATTCCCTACTAGGTCTCTATCATTTTTCCATCTTCCTTGCACTATCCACTACCTATCAAAGCAAGAACGAGTCATACTCGGCCTGAAGTAAGTTATTCTAACAATCTGACTGTAGTACAGTCAAGACTAGCTGTAATTCAGGACAAATTTAATAACTGTTATCCAGCCTTCACTACTCTAAAAATAAAGTCGTTATCAAGGTATGTCTGTCACGTATCGCAAAGAATTTCACTACGCAACAAAACTTATCTCCCTACATCACAGTTTTTCTATTTAACATCCTACACTACGCCACACAATAAGTCGCCATATAATATTATTTATATCTTACATGGTAATATACGCTAACAACTAAGTCTACATATCACCATATGTTTTTCTTACATCCATCACAAGCAATCAACTAAGTCACCCTTACACCCTGTCCATCTTACACCGTTCAATACGTTCAAACTTAGTCACCATTACATTCAGTACATCTTACACGTTCACTGCGCTTCAAACTAAGTCACCATATCACAACCAGCCTATCTTACACCCTTCACTACGCTGCAAAAGAAGTCATCATTATAGTATGTCTATCCTACACATTTCATCACGCCACGAACTAAGTCATCATATCGTAGTCTGTCTATTTTACGCCATTCACTACGCTAAAAACTAATTCATCATACAACAGTCTGCCTGTCTTACAGCCTTCACTACGTTACAAACTAAGTCACCATATCACACACTGTCTATCTTACACTCTTCACTACGTTACAAACTAAGTCACCATATCACACACTGTCTATCTTTCTCACTTCACTACGCTACAAACTTGGTCTCCATATAACAGTCTGTCTATCTCACACTCTTCACTATACTGTAAACATAGTAACTATATCACAAACAATATATCTTACTCTCTTCACTATGCTGCAAACTAAGTCACCATATTACACATTGTCTATCTTTCTCACTTCACTACGCTATAAACTTGGTCACCATATAACAGTCTGTCTGTCTTACACTATTCACTATGCTGCAAACTAAGTCACTATATCACAAACTATCTGTCTTACACTCTTCACTATGCTGCAAACTAAGTCACCATATCACACACTGTCTCTCTAACACTTTTCACTACGCTACAAACTTGATCACCATGTTACAGTCTGTCTATCTTGCACTTTTCACTATGCTGCAAACTAAGTCACCATATCACACACTGTCTATCTTACACTCTTCACTATCCTGAAACTAAGTCACCGTACCACACACTGTCTCTCTTACACTCTTCACTACGCTACACACTTGATCACCATATAACAGTCTGTCTATCCTACACTTCTCACTATGCTTCAAACTAAGTCACCATATCACACACTGTCTCTCTTACACTTTTCACTACTCTACACACTTGATCACCATATAACAGACTGTCTATCTTACACTTTCAATATGCTGCAAACTAAATCACCATATCACACACACTGTCTATATAACACTTTTCACTACGCTACACACTTGATCACCATATAACAGTCTGTCTATCTTACACTTCTCACTATGCTGCAAACTAAGTCACCATATCACACACTTTCTATCTTACACTNTTTTAGCTATATAAGCAATCCTCGTAGTTTCCCAAAATATCGTTTCGCGTCGATACAACGCTTTATCTGTTGGACGGCCCATTTAATTTACTATAATCATCGTCTTGTCACAAGAAATTGTATTCACAATTATTATCCATTTCCGTGAGGAAGGACAAGGTCGCCTCTATGTTCGTCCGCCATACATTGCAACTCTACCACTCTCCATTTTATGGTCTCCGTCATATTAACCCATGTTTTATAATATATAACTTCCAAGATGAGACAGTTACCATGAACTTTCCATCGGTTACATTTCTTGTGGGTTATGGGCCTGTGGTTTTTCGGTGGCAATACTCATTTCTGGTTCACATCAGGATCTACTACGGAATCCGGATAGTGCCATCTATAATCTCACCCCACGAAGCGACACGCGATATTTACCACGATATATCGCCTTTTGGGCTACCTACACAGAGCGATAGTTCGTGGTACATTCTCGCGCGTCGCTTCGTGTATCGCGCAAAATATCGTGTGTCGCTTTGTGTGTCGCGCAAAATATCGTGCGTCGCTTTGAGTATCGCGCAAAATATTTCGTGTCGCTTCGTGTGTCGCGCAAAATATCGTGTATCGCATCGTGTGCCGTGTGTCGCCCTTGATGAAAGAAGGGCGCGATTATAGATTGCACTATCCGGATTCCGTAGTCTACCGACAACAATACAAATCTTAGTTATTTAATTTTAGTTCTATGCTCCAATAAATGAATATATATATTCCAGTTTTGCCCCGCACATAAAAATCGCATATTGAATTAAAAAAAAAAACATTTATATTTTCAGGCAATATTTTGCGCCCGCATGGTCCATATTTTCCCCGCATCAGATACTTTTATAAAGGGAGAAATGATGATAGTTTTCTATTTATTTTGTTAAAGCCAACATATTTTACTACATAGACTATCTATTTTTTTGTTAAACAGTTAACGGTACAAGTTTACAGGATTAAGGTGTCTGGTCCTCTCTCAAACGAAAGTTTCATTTCCCTTTGGTTTGCCTGAAACAGCTGTTTCAGCAAAGGGGTAAATAAATAAACAGATAAACGACAGATTACATTTAGTGACTTTATTACATAGCATCACGCGGAAAGCACAACTAGCTTGAATACAAAAGATATACAAATCAACAAATAACAAAAAAGTTGAAACTCAAGATAAAAACTAAACAACGAAGTATAAAAAATGTATCACATAGATTGAAAGACATGAAAATAAATGGAACAAAAATTATCGTGCTTTTAAATGACTGCACATGGCATTGTTGATTGTTCTAATCTCATAATGATAAAATACTAATGAAAGATTGCACAACATAATTTAACATCTGAATAAAAAACTTGATTCTCCAGAAGCAATATTTGAAGCAATATGTACAAAAAAGATCTTTTCAGAATAAGAAGATCGCTTTTCAATATCTTTATAATTATCTGTTCATAAACATATAATACACTAATTAATCTTTTAACACAACGGAGCAGTTAAGATTTCGCATAATTCCAGCTTAAGACTTATTTGTTATAAAAGAAATTATTATGAAAAAAAACAACAGTTTTGTGAACTTATTAATCAATAGACAAACAAAGCACATTTCTAAACAATATGGCAAATGTAGCGTAGGCAATTTTATAAACTCAAAACTGTAAACATGTACACGATTTTCTTGACACAAAGCGAGCTCTAATTATTCTAAACATTTATAATTGTTAACAAGAGCTGTGTTTGTCAGAAACACAATGCCCCTCCTGGGCTTTGAAGCCATATATTTGACCTTTGACCTTGAAGGATGATCTTGACCTTTCACAACTCAAAATGTGCAGCTCCATGAGATACACATGCATGCCAAATGTCAAGTTGCTATCTTCAATATTGCAAAAGTTATGACCAAGGTTAAAGTTTTGGGACAGAATGACAGACAGAATGACAGACAGGCCAAAAACAATATACCCCCTCTTCTTCGAAGAAGGGGGCATACAAAAGCTATACTAACTAAATTATTTACCATGAACAAAACATAGCTGAATGAACTTCTAAGTAGCCAATACACGTACAAAACATTACGAAACTCGCATTCTTGTAAAATACAAAGTAAAACATATTCACATAGAGATCAACAATCTAAAATGACATGGCCTATGTAAAGCAATTGAGATAACAAGTTCCATTCAAGATTTATAAACTGAGTAAATGGATACGTTTAATTGAACTTACACATTTTGAACATGCATAATTTCTAAACAAAAATGAAACCGTTCTTACACAAGTTGAAAATAAACGCATCTTTCTCACCAATCATACAAATTATAAGACTGGTATAACAAAATGAACAACGGAATCAAAGATGAAAATCTTATTCGAAAGGCAAAATAAAACAGCATAATCTATCAGTATGCCATACAAAAACACGGAATACCGTTGAATACAAAGTACGAAACAAACTACACAAGAAATCAACAAATGATCAATCACACATATGGTATGTGTTACAACAAGCATGATTGATATCAGAATGGGAATGAGGGGACATCATTTTTTTTGTAAAGACTAATAATACTTCATACACAATATACAATGTTATGTTACATACAAAACTATTGTAACAAAATACTATGGCATCATTAGAAAACAAGGAACTGTAAAATATAGAACTATTGTAACAAACAAATATGACATGATCAAATAAAAACTGTGAATACCCCTTTACCATATGCAATACACGTTGATTACAAGAATTACATCAAGCTTAATTAACGCTAGAACAAAATCAATATATGCAATTGTTGAAAATAAAATGACGAATTTGAATTATACCAAAGAAGTAAGAATGTGTCAAAGACACTGAGCCCCCCCCCTCCTCAGTACATGTTTGGACAAACATGTTTGTAGTTAAAAACACACGCTTCGGGACGTACGTATGAACGGACCGACGGACAAGTGTAATTCTAAATGCCTCCATCCCCGAACGGGCATAACAATAGAACAACTATATATATTATTCACAATATAAAGCAGTTTAAAATACAACATCACTTGGTAGAAAAGCAAATGATTATTTACAAACTGAACTTCAAATTTCACCATATGATTTGAATACATAATTTGACGAGTTAAACATATAAACGCTAAATCAATCACTACTATAACCATTAAATAAAAAAGCTATCTTTCAACTAAGCACAATAAGGAAAAATAACACCTTATTAAAAAATAAAAAGATGCATTCTTTGTTATAAATAATATTCAAATATAACATCAACAAAAATACATGATTAAACTTTGTAACATTTATTTATAATTATTTTTTCCAGTCCTGGAAATACACTGTAATATTGAACGTGCTGAACGTATGCCTGCGGATCCAATGATAAGCTTTTTTGCTTTTATTGTTGCCTCGGAGTACGGTTGCCACCTCGTCTCATCTGCGTTGACCGAGCCCCTCTCTGGTTTGAGCGCCCCCTAGCGGAACCAGCCCCTCGACCGAACGGCGCTTGGGTCCGCGACGCGTTCCCATTCGCTGTGCCTCCAGTGAAATCGTCATCACTATCGTCATCCTCAGGCACGTCAAAAGGACCTTCCCAAAACGTTGTTTGTCCAGCGCCCGATTCAAACATCGCGTCTCCATATCTGTGCCTACTGAGAGCCGTGCGTTCTTGCAGACGTTCTTGTCTCGATTTTTCAACTCCCTGTTGAGGAAACTGATAAGCTGGCATAACGCATCCTCCACTGTCGTAATGTTCGATCATCTTGCGCCAGACAGGGTCACATTGCAGAAGATTTCTATTGCCTTCAAGTAAGAGAAAAACGTGATGATGATTTGGCAATCAAACCTATTTTAAAGAATACCAGTGCATAAACTGAAATCGGAATTGCATATTTATTGCAGCATACAAATAAATGATTTCCGATATGTATGCTGAATTACTATTTCAACATATTTATAAGTCTTGCTTTCAGAATAAAAAATAATTGTGTTAATAAAAATTGTTGTTAATAAGAAAAGAAATTTACCAATGATGACCAAGCCTTTCCGAGCTCTTGTTATAGCAACATTGACCTGGTTACGGTCAGTGATGAAGCCCAAATTATGTTTGCACCAGCCCAAGGTTGGGTTCTTTTCTATTTTGTACTCGGGCAGGGATCGAACAGTGCTAAAGATCACATAATCCCACTCGCCACCTGTATATTAAAAATATATTCCTATATTTATTTGAAAAACACATGGACACTTATACGAAACTTAAATAATTCAGTTTAATTGAATACTTTATTAGCGGCATCTATGTTCAAGACATGTAAATCATCCATGCATGGAACTGTCAATGACAATAGGTCTTTTCCTGGAGTAAAATGTGCACGTTTTAATAGAACCCGTATGATCGCTCACCCTGACTCGAAACAACAGTGCTGACATTTGTGTCTACCAGTCGTTCTTCCTTCAGTCTGCGTCTGATCTCGGCACACTGCGCGTTATATTGAGAAAGAATGCAGACCTGTGCGTAGTCGGTTTGGTCACCAAGGTACCGGAAGATTCTTATCTGTGAAAAGATGTGGCACCATCTAGACTATGAATATTTAAACACGGTGATACATACACAAATTACACAATTAAGGGTTGTAATAATGTTATTTTTGGCAACAACATAATACAGCTTACTCTTCTATTCATTGTGAGTTTAAGTATTTTTGGGATGATGCATTACTATTCTTAGTTTACTTATTTAGTCCGACAAAACCGTTCAACATGACAACAAGCGTTTCTAGCTAAATAAATCACGAAGTCTGTACACACCACTTCATTGATTTCCGCCTCATTGCTCTTCGACTGCTCGTTGCCGTCTTCCGTGGACACAGTGAGCACTTTTTCCTCTCCCTCCACGTGTAACAGTACGTGTGGGTAGATACGTTCTGGACAATCGCCACGCGGACACGGCATTCTGGGTAATCTAGCGTGCGGACACACACCGTGTGGATTTCGTGGCCAAATCTGAAGAGGTCTTTCTAGTGCTTTTGATAACCAGGCGCCATTTCGAGTAATCAATTTCTTTTCATAAAACTGGCGAGACGGGAACTCGCAGATAGCTGGATGCTGAAGTTCAAAATAATCATTCCATGAATGATGTCTATCACGTAACAGAAGACGCGCAGGGAAAGAATATGCACCGTGACGAGTGATACGAAGTACATTATTGGGAACAACACATAAATTGCAGATTGGTGCTTTTTAATATCAATTTGCTTCGTATAAATACACGACAGAATATTAGGGCAAACGATCATAGTAACGGAACACATCTCACTTACCATGCGGTACTGCTCGTTTAGCATGACAAACTGAACATTGCATGAGCTGCTAGACCTGGCGTATCTCTCAAACAGCGACGTCTCCATGCCCAACTGTCCAGCCTCTCTGCACATTATGATCGGGCGCAGCTGTTGGTGGTCCCCAATGAGAACCACCTGTTCAGCCTTTGTGGCAATAATCGGAACCAAACACTGCGGCTCGGGGCACATTCCAGCTTCATCGACAATAACCTACAAGTATGCACTTTACTAAAAATTTATGTAAATTAACTCACGTAAACGTAATAATATTGGTTTTATTCATACGTGACAGTGAATACATTGTTGAAATCGTCAGGTCTACAATATAACACGTTGATAGGATGAAGAACAAAACATAACTACAATGCTAAAATAACCAACCCAAACATAAAAGGAAACATACCTGGTGAACGGACGTAGCTTCCAACACCTTGGGGTTTGATCCTACTGCAGTGGTGCACAGAATGACATCGTGTTTGCGGATCTCATCTATGGATGCCTCACGGATAAGATGCACGTATCTGCTAACCTCTTTGGGCATTGGGGCATAGTTGTTCTTCTTGAAGAATTGGTCCATCGCTTTGATTTCTTCGGCGTATTTCTTACCCTTTTCACGTATCAAGTGATGCAACGTCACGGATTTGAGATCATAATCTGCCTTCAAATTCCGCGTACTCTTTTTTGATACGAATGTGCGACCCGGGATGGGGAAATCTATCGCTTCAATGGATCGACCGTAGACTCTTACAAAGTTTGGTTTGTAATTTCCCATTCGATTCAACATCCATCCTGCAATAGCACAAGTCGATATTGTTTGCGTTATATTTGCAACGGATTACTATCGTTACAATACCAAACACAATACTAACAATTAACCTGCAGTCACGTTAAGACGAAACAATAAACCAGTTAATACTTACTGGCAACGAGATCAACCGACTTGTTTGATGGTCCACAGAACAACACCTGTTTGCTGGGTTTCCCTTCTTTGTGTAGAATGCGGTTGATCTTGTCAAACAAGTACATTAGTTTGATCCCCGTGTACGTTTTGCCAGTTCCTTGAATAATAATACGATCATATAAAGCATATAACTATCTATTCAGACAGCAAAAGAAACATTAACGATTGACGTTCCACCATTAATGTCCTATTACTTTAGCATGCATGGAATAAATAACACATACATAAATTACACATAAACAATGATCAATCGACTATTTACCAGGTGGACCCTGAATTAGAGTGAATCTTGATGTAAGTGCTTTGTCGATAGCTTCCTGTTGCATTTTATTGTTTGGCGGAAGCGGCCTTTCATCACTACCCTCCATTCCCTCGAAGGATAAGTCGCGCTTTGACAACGTTTTCACAATGTGCATATGATCTCGGTCTGGAAGAGTAACCATATTTTTAAACAGATGGATACATAGGTTAATGTCTAACTAGAACAAATCGTTGAAACATACATTGAAAAACAAGCAGCATCACTAGGAACAGAAAATGTCTTCAAACAAACATAACTGAATATATGCAATTCACAAATATACGCATTTATTCAGCTGTTTAGCTAAGGTACCAAGTAAATATGAGCGCAAGATACTTTATTAATGGCGGGTGATCAACACTACAGCAAATCAAAAGCCAACACATGAATTGAGCGCTTACCAAGATCTGGTATTTTGGTGTTGAGGGCAATATTTACCGCCAACGTATTGCCACATGAAGCTAACTGCTTGATGAAACTTTCCGTTCTCCTGCAACACGAAATTCTTTGTCAAAATAGTATTGACTTTTTGACGTGTAATATAACATTGTGGAGATAAAAAGATTTTTCATTTATATGTTTTACTACTTAGTCAGGACTGAATTATATGTATGCATATTTATTAGAAATTAGAACTTTAGGAATTATAAATAAATATGTGTTGGCATGAGTATGATTTTTTATAACTTCGTACAGTGGATTAAATGACACATATTATTGCCTTTTAACGTTAAATATAATAAAAAACTAACATATACCTATCAACTTCCGACTTGCGCAGTATCTCGACCTGATATTTCGCGTTTTTCGCATCCTGTGTCAGTTCAAGTGGGACAGGTTGAGCTTTGTCATGAAGTTCAAAGGAAACCTTTAGTTTGCCAGTCTGGTTTGCATCTTTCAGCTTCTTGACACAGGTAACCTGAGCATGTCCTACCCAAAAGTTCTGTAGGTTTCCGAATACGGATTGACTATCATTGGCTTCATGTTTGGCATTTGGAATAGCTGCCTTCAAGCAGAGCCAGTCATATGAACAAGCATTGCGGTCAGTTTCAGCATCTTCTTCGTCGTCGGTTTCTGTGCCCGACAATTCTATATTTCTGGTCTCGCAATGAGCCAGACACAACGAAAATTTTCCTTGTCGCTCTGATGTAAATTTAATAGGAATATTTTTGATGCAGCATGATTCTTCGTTCTGAACTATTCCAGTGGCCGCCTCCATCAAAATCAAAGGTAACCAGCGCTGCAAGTATTGTTTTACGTTCCGGTATTGGTCGCATGTTGAATTCGTTACATACTGGTAGAGATGCAAAACAGGGTCATCCGTGTGCAACAGGCAGAGATTGACACTGTGTGTCATGTGAAACAGCATTGGTTTAACAGCTAACAACCCTCTCTGTGGCCCAGCTGTCATCTGAACGTTCACTGTCTGTCCTCTCGCGAAAGTCATGGAGAATTTCGTGCTTGGTTGCAGTAGTTCGATTTCGCGACATTCTGTACTTACATCGTCATGCCCTGTTGCGTGGATGTGACTCTTTGAGGCAGCGATCTTCATGTGTCGCGAAAGGTCATCAAGTCGACCATCAGCTGCCGCTTGCAGCATCTTGGCCCAGATTGGCAAAGGAATGAACGTCACGTGTCTCAGATGATTTAGCGTGAGGACGTGGCCGCGATCTGGTGGATACATTGGGGCCTCACCTTTGACATCGTACAGACGTTTTCTCCAAGTTGCTTTAACACTGTCCCAGTTTGTGATTGGGTCCTTAAATAGCTCTGGTTTAAAACCCATGTCGAGAAGGTTAAAATTCAACTCTCGATTTGATTTCTTCACGTGTTTTAACAAGGGTGAACATAAAGAAAATCCGCGGTCTGAGACTTCGTCAACGAAACATCCCATCATCTGTGGGTTGTTGTGCAAATCCACAGCTTCCTGGAGCGCTTTACAATCCCTTTGGTACTGCCTAGACCTTCTAGACATTGCATTCACTTTTACACAGATATTTTCTATTTCGTTTCTGCTATATGGAGAAGGCTTACGCCGTATGTAAGCCCGTAACAATCTGTGGATGACAAGATCATTGTACCTCCTGATGGGAGAGGTAAAGTGAGTGTAGGGATATAATCCTAAGGAGTAATGTTTCCCATCGTCTTCCGACACGCTTGCGGCGCACACGTACCCAGCACGTTCCTGGATGGAAAGCCATTCCTGATAAATGACATGTTGATACGCAAACAAGAGATCCGTCTGAAGACTCTTCGCTGCAAATTCTGGTGAGGACTTCATTCGCTTCCATAGCCCTTCAGTAACCGGAACGTGTTTAGTTTCCTTATTTAAATCCACGCTGTTTAGATAATTAGTAACGCCTCTCTTCGTGCCATTCAGATTTTGTTCTTGAAACATAGACATAATGTCTATGTATGGTCCATTGTTGTTGATAAACTCTTGAAGACCTTCCAAACAAGGCGGCGGCTGGCGACGAATCGGCAGGCAACCCTGAAATCGCCTCTTCAATACCTCTGCTATTTTCTTGTTGGCCATTATCATGAATTCTTCAACAAGGTAATGTGCTTCTCTGGTTTCCGACAGCGACTCTTCGTCCGTACATTCCTCCCAATCTTGATTCATTGAAAACATTGCCTTGCCAAGTCTTCTCATTCTGATGTTTTTAGCTAATTGGAACAGCATTCGAAGGTCTTTTGAAAGTTGATTATCGTTGCAGCTCTCGTTGGACTGAATTATTTTTTGAGCCTCGCCATATGAGAGCTGTTTCCGAGACCTGATGAAGGATTGTTCTATTTGAAAATTTTCGCCTTCCATCTGTCTTTGTTGTCCTTTATTATCCAGGAGGAAAAACACCGACAATGTCAAACGCCGTCGATGTGGCAACAAACTGCAAAGATTTGAACTAAGTGGTTCGGGTATCATGTTTCTTGGTCTTCGAATTCCGGGATAAAATGTAGTCGACCGATCGTGCGCTTCATTGTCGATAGGATCGTCCTTTTCAACAAACGCTGAGACGTCTGCAATATGCACACCGACTTTATACCCATCCCCATCAGCCTCAATACTAAGAGCATCATCCAAGTCTTTCGCGTCCGGTGGATCTATAGTGAACACCTCTAAGTGTGTCAGATCGGTTCTTCCCACAAACATATTTTCATTCGGTTCATCTCCACCTCGTCGAACAATGCTCTCGGTCCTGTTCACTGTTTCCCGTTTGTACATCGATGGAACTTCATGCTGGAGATTGAGTATCGCCAATCCTTTCGGAATGCTGTTTCCCCAATTCAAAATCTTGATGATAGCCCCAATAGGATAAACATGAAGCGGACTCCAGCTTATATACGCTACAAGAAACACGTACGTTTTCTGCCCAGCAGGATTGATGTCATAGATCTTAGGGTCACATAGTATTCCTGCCCTTTCATTGTATTCATAAACTTCACACTTGAAGCGTTTGACTTTGTGTCCAAACTTTTCAACAATCTGTTTGTTGATAATGTGTATTTTTGGTACAGTTTTACACATCGGACGTACAAGGTGACTATCTACTCCATCCAGTGTGCAAACGAAGACAGGGTTCTTAACGTCCTTATGTCGCTGGCGTTCCAATACACCCAGGATTCTACCAAATCGTTTCTCGTGCTTTTCATTGTCGTCCAGTAGTTCAACCAGAACTTTATCTTCGTTGAACACTTGTCCAATCTTCGATCGGCCGGATATCTCAATCACTGAAAAAGGATGATTTCCGCCAATTGGAGTGCAAAATGCTTCATGTGCACCTTCCATTTGAATGGTACAAGGGATATACTTTTGTGGGTTCATCAGGATCTTTTCTTTCATTTCAGCCTCAGATAAAGGTTTTATATAGAACGTGTCACGGTTCATTACATCTGGGTGTCTGTCTTCGAACTGACTCAGGTATGCCATATTCAACTCAACGCCTCGTTTCAACATTATGTCCTCTTTCATTAAACTTTCCACGTTCTCATCTACCTCAGCTTCCTGATAGAACCGACAACTTTGTTCATAAAACGAGACATTGTCATCCACCAACGGTACGTTGTCTTCAATAGCATCTTCAATATTAAGACCGGATGTATTTGAGCTTGAATTTATTGATGTAGTTTCATCGTCAGTTTCGTCATCTGAATCAGAATCGAAGATGCTCACGTAATCATACGGAACAGAACTTGTGTTACTCGCCTGACTGCCATGTCTAGAGCGATTAGAGTGCTCGTCATTTTGAAGCCGTCTCACTGTATTGTTCATAATGTCTGTTCCGTTACTTTGGGAGTTGTTTCGAGAGCGAACTTCTTCTGGTGATGTTCGATCATAAAGTGTTCGTTCGGCACTTCTATTCGAGCGTTCGGTTGGCTTTTGCTGCTGCTGTTTTTGTGCTTTTCTTTGTTCTTGAACTTCATCAGGGGTATCTAAGCTAGGGCTTCGTGCTTTGGCTGTAACATAAGATAGTAGTTGCTAGCATTTGTACTAAAAATATGAGTTCATTGGTATTTTACGTCGATCGTCTCAACATTAATACATATATTAACTCTTGCAAACGCAGCAATGATAATTGTAAAGTCCGAATAAATGATGACTTTTTTTAAATATTCAAAAGAATCCTTTACTTTGAAATAAAACATTAAATGAAACTTACGTCTTCTGTGTTTCTTTTTACGTCGAGATTTGTTAGAATCTGGTTTTGTGGAGAGGCGCGTGTTTGTCACCTGAACAATATAAAGATATTTATGAGGCATTCTTATCTACATGGAAAAGACACTGGTTGAGAGCACATTCAAACAAATTATCGACTGTGTGTAAAAACACGTTAACCGGGTAGTTGTTACTTTCGACTAAAGGTTCTTTAGTTTTAGAATTTACGTTTATTAACGGTTTATTAACGGTTTATGTGTGCTACCAAATGTGGGGCAATACAATCTTTATGTCTATTTCAACAATAGCATTAAATGTTAATATTTCATAAAACAAATGCATAACAAGCCATTGCTTTAATAATCCACATTTTACTCACATGACCATTCGCCGCACTGGTCCCAGCGAGCCATGACTCGTCGGGTTCGACATCCTCATGTGTTGGGATCTTCAAAACAATCTCCTGGCGAAGCGCTTCAATGCGTTTGCGATCGTCTTCCTCCTTAAGAAAGAATTTGAATTTTGTTCTTTTATATTCCTAACATAACATAATCTGCTGAACATTTACTTAACCTATTACTGCAATCAAGGTAAAACAAATCTATAAAAAAAAAAAAAAAAAAAAAAAAAACAACTCCAGAAACATTTTTAAAAGTAGAAGGTATACAATTAATACGGTTCAAAGAAAACTGTTAATAAATCTTTGCTTAAATATAAAACGTTCGATTTCCCCCGATACTGCAGTGATTATTACCTGTGCCAAATAAATAACGCTACAGTTTTGCAACATGTACCCTCTTAATGTTATTCACAAATGCAGGTCTAATGAAAATGTTAAGCAAATAAAAACTGTTTTTGCATCAAGTTCCGTTCTAAAATGTTGAAAAACTTCTCAAATAATAATTATGGTGCCCTTGTTTGGTACAACAGTATAATGCGAAAAGTAATTGTTCTAGGTGAAGTCTCAAATAAGGCTCTGTGTTCTCTTTCGAAGTAATCGTATATTTTCTATATGAAAATAGGGGCTTTAGTGCGCTGATGGAAGGTGTGTATGATAGAATAGCAATATTGCTGCATCTTCTGGAGTTTCACTTCTTTATACTGAAAACGGACACACGGAATTCTATAATAAAGTAAGTGTATATTATTAATATGGGACGCTATAGACATCGTGGTTGATATTTTGTAACTTTCTTATGTCCATCATTTTTATCACAAGGAGCATATATGGCCAGATGCATTAATCTTTTGACTTCTGTATTACTCTGGTACATTTTGGGCATGATGCTTTTGAAAGTAGGGAGGACAAAAGGTGGCCACAGCAACCCGCAACTGTTTTGGGACTTAGAAAAACAATTTTATTTTTAATGACTGGGCGAGTTATCTGAATGCGCTAAAGAAGACCTTTCCACACATCAAAAAGTATGGTTACTTGTGGATGAGCTGTCCAGATCCAAAGACAGTATTCATTCGACAATCCATGGTCTCTGACGAAGAGTCATTTATGACGCTAAAGCCAAACGCATATGTTTAGGGGTTTCTAAACCGGATTGGGTTGGTTGGTTTAGATGCAGGTAGACAATGGTATTTTCAAGAAGAAATTGATCCACTGTGCATGCATGACCATGCTAAGTTTGAAAATGTTGCGAAATTACTATATAAATGAAAATGCTTGGATTATTATATTACAAAGCATCCCGTGCTTTGTGTTGACTGTTTTATATATGCTACATATTGTTGTATTTTGGTTTGCCATGTACATACATTTAACATCAATTTGGATATGTGACAAAAGTTAAGAAACTTGTTCTGAAAAGAGCACTTGTGTTACTTGATTAATTGATTTATAAACTAGATTATTTTTCCAATTTACAAATTATTATCTTGAAAAAAGATGTTTTTGAAAGATAACATTAAATAAATTGCATCTTTTATACTCCCAAATACATTCCCTATGTCTAAAAAGAAACAAACTACGAATGTTTTTTTTGATACTCAAATTACCATGCCAACAGTTAATTGTAAGGATTTTGTACCTTTTAGGAATATTTGTACAGGTTATGCATGTTGTATACTCATTTCATTCTGTGCATTTAAATATAATATACAGTTATGGGTAATAATCTGAATTATAAGATGGTAAACTAAATTAAAGCTGTAATAGTGATGTAACTTAAAAATTCCTTCACGATGAAAAATCCATGTTTGACTAACATTTTCTGTTATTTACATACCACGGCCTTTCAAATGATACCAAAAAACTCAATTTAGCCCAGGTATGTCATTTGGGCTTAAACATCTAAGACACAGACACAAATTTAATTCATATGGATCAGTCTTAAGAAAACAATTGTACCTGACAATATTTCAAGGCCAGCTCGCACTTCTTTAGTGCCAGATCGTAGTCTCCAGACAAACACAGTGCCTTGCTCCACAACTCGAAGGCTTCAACATCATTGTAGTCGCAGAAATCTTGCAGGACTAAACAGCAAAGAAGTGTGAATCAGTTTGTTCTTTGAATAATATTTTTCACAAAAGCACAATTATAGTATTACTGGATTTTATAAACCTTACAATTCGGAACATGTTTGTTAATGACGTAACTGCCGAGTAATAAAAGAAAATATATAAAAGGTAAAAGGCGGTACTTACTGATGCTGCATAATTTTTTCACGCTCATGTGATCTCCCTGAAAATTATTATAAAAACTATTGAATGTCACCATTATGTGGCTATTAAATTATTAAACATGTTGGCTGAACTATTATGTTACTGATTTAAGGACACAATTAACAATATACTTTTTTTTAGTTATGTGTGTTTCCACCATTTACTATACAATGAATCAATGATTCACATGGCATTTGGATAAGTGCCTCTAAACCGGACTTAATCCTCGTCCAATGGATGTCCGGTGTAAAGGTGTTCCACTGTTCATATGGTCAATATTGCTTTCACAAATAGTAAAAAAAAGCTCCATTTCATGCAATAATTAAAAGATTTCTATATCAGATACAGACCATGTGAAAACTGCATCTGGCTGCCCTCCATATGGCTTCGTTGCGTTCCGGGTTATCCGGTATATTTGGTATTCCAACCTGAACTAGTGTGGAATACGTCTTGTTGATGTCCATGTCTATCCGCAAACACAGTTTCCATTTCTTTCTTTTGTCCGCTAGTTTTGCGATTCCGTCCAGTTCGACGAGAAATCCATAAATTTTCTGAAAGTTAACATTCATAGAACATGTTTTTTCGTTAGCAATCATACATATAATGCTTTACCTTATCTCAACATTAGCAAGAAATTACGCAATCTTTAAATGTTTGTTTAAATACATTTGATAATCAAATGGTCGGTCACGGTCACGGACACTGTTGCTCAAAAGCAGCTTTTGTTCAATTACTCGAGAACAACAGTTGAGCTTTGGTAATAAAATGTTCATACATTGATACCTAATATACAGACCTTTGGTTGGGATTTTAAATGAGTCACCTCACTTCGTGGTATCACTTAGAATTGCATATCTAAATGATACCACGAAGTGACATGACTTCTTATAAGCCTTATACAACCACAAGTGAAGCTTAGATATAACGTATTTATGCATGAAGTTTCGCTACAATAGCTCAATTTATTCTCGGGTAATGAAGCGGAATACGCAGGGTTTATATTACTATTGCTGTAGCCCAATACTGTTGCAGGCTTCATACCGTCAGACAATTCCTTTTAATTCAACGAGCTTACTCCAAAGAGAACCTTACGCCTATAAATTGAATTACCCTACAGTTACATCACGTGAAAGGTACCTCCAAATTTGGTTTTCAACGCGCTATTTGTTCTCAAAGCTACGTTTACTTACCCCTGGTGGAATAAAAACATGAAATATTTTCTAGTCTTCATAGTGGGAACCCTCACGGTTATCTCATTCACATGCTATACAATCATTAGAGAGGAGGTAAATGTATATATGTATGAAGTTCAATTCAATTTATATATATGTCCCAGATTTAAGAAGGCAAACAAATAAAAAAGACAACAACCCCCAAATTATAAAATGCAGAGTATGTTATACTCCAACCGACCGAACAAAAAACAGACAGACTAACAGACATTTTACCATTTTCTTACATTGCGTGTACATATTCGAATTTAAAAAGTAAAACAGAAAACACATACACGCTGTTTTCCGGGTACGTCGTTAAAGATATTTCCCCACAAGACGTTGGAAACTGTCATATGTTCTTTTTCTGTCCATTTGCCATCGAACAGTGTTGCTGAAACGACACACGTTTGGAATGAAAACACTTTTTATATAATGTGAAATAGTTAAAAATAAAATCGAAAAAAATACAGAGACACATGGCACGATGGGTCCGCGTGGTGCTTTACATAAACGACATTATCTAATGAAAACTCAATGCTGCTGTGAACGTGAACAAGACTTTCTTATTAAGAAGTATGCACACCTTGAGCCCGAAAGACGAGATTTAATAAAAAGCATACTTTTGCCAAAGGGGCTTCACATGTTCTTCGATATATATGCCGATCCCAATAGAAAGTTTTTTACACGTCAGGTGACGTATGATATGCATGTCATGTGCGTCATTTTTCACATTAACGCTTTCGCCAGGTTTGCAATCAGATATAAAACATAATTTAACATAAAATACCACACACCAATGAACACTCGATGGAATACAATAGACCCTCAAGTACAAGCACAATGTATAAGTGTAACCAAACGCTGAAAGTTTCCACACTGGTTTGGTAAGATGTATGGCATTTTTCGTAAAAATAAATAATTGACCATAGTTCAAATTTAATAAACTTGTACATTTTAACTGCATAACAATATGTAAGTTAACTAATAAAACGGACGATAAGAAAACAAATCAAACGTGAGCATTTGAATCAAAGCTTGATCCGACTTAGATAAACCATACAAGTGTATAAACTATTTTTTTCAGTATGTTGTCAGAGAAGGCGCACACTTTAAGTGTCAACATAAAAAAGCGGACGTTTATGAAGTGTAAAGGTCGAACGGTTCCTACATACACAACAATAATACATGCACACCGATAATACATAATTTATTCATAGGTAAGGTTTTCCAAAAATATTTGAACAGTAATATACATTTTTAAACAATCTGGCAAACGTTCAAGATTTTCAAAAAATAACTGAAGAAAAAACCTAGTAGCGACGATTCAACAAACTGTTGACCTCATACCGATCAGCCGATAACGTACACATTACTAACCTGTGTAAAAATACCTGGCCGACTGGATATAATCGCCAATCTGCAACAAACAAAGGACATGCAAGTTATAGCGTAGGCCGCAATGTTGTTATCGAGTGCGTGTATATTATGTTATGATTTTATATATAATGTTTACATGAGCCCTTATTAAGCTTTGTTGTAATCAAATACTGTTTTGTTGCTTTCGGTCACAATATATTACATATTCACTGAATGTTTATAACCAATGAGACATACAATTATTTACATATTGACATGTGTTTGCAATTTATGTGGATGTAACGCAATTAAATACAGTACGTTTTGTGGTTTTGCTACTATTCGAAAGTTTCCTTTTCAATGAATACCGATAAAATAGATTATTCAAATGATGATTCAACTAATAATTCGAATGTTTAAAGATAAAAAAAAAGAAAAAAGTATTTAATAAATATACTTGTGCAAAGTTTTAAATGCTATCAACAATGAACACAACAATCAAACAATAAAGCTTTAACGAGCTCACGAACATTATTATCAGATTTACGAAAAACACAGTTACATCGTGTATCGTGTAATAGCACGATTTGCACATGATGTAAAGGGCGACACGATCAAATGTATACATTCTGATATGATACCTGTACCTTTTACTTACGCACGTATGTTAATTTTCTGTCCTATCAGTGCGTGAGATGTATTCTATTTTTAGCACCTAACATTGTCGATCTGAAGACTAATATGGCTAATGTTCCAGTCCTAAATATCTTGCGCAGATAGTAAAGCATGAGTTTATTAAAAAGTATTATAATGAATTTCCTTCTGTGTGTATTCAGTTTCATTTGGCTTTCGAATATGATAAGGGAATCAATTAGGATTCGGAAATAATCTTCACACAATATCTAAATCCCTCAAAAATAGATAGAAAATTCTCCTGCATTCCATATTTAACTACATGTAGTAGTTTACCACTCGAATATATTTGGTCAGACGTTGTTAAATACTTAAAGGTACGAACTTCTTGATACTTCTGGTAAATAGGAAGGAACATCCTACCTTAAATAATTACGAACATTTATCGATCATCAAGGGATCTACCTTGTTAAAAATACATTGAAACATGTCCCGAACATCCAGTGACCTACCTTGATAAATGCGAAGGAACATTTACCGAGCATCGAGTGACCCACCTAAATACGAAAAAACATTTCTGTTTCATCAAGCAATTAACCTTGTTAAAGACGAAGGAACATGTCCCGAACACCGAGTTACCTACCGTGTTTAAAACGACGGCACATCCGCCAAACCAGTCAGCAAGCTGTTGCTCCTTCATCCTGGGGTTCAACCCATTGAGATAGTCGTCCTTTTCCTTGCATGCGCGCTCTATCGCCATAAGGGCGAGAGTCCGAGCTTGGTTGACATCGCCGGCGTCGGCGGCGATGTGACTCAGTTCTATCATCTCCGATATAAAACCATCCGCCATCTGAAGGCATAATTAAATAATTCCAAAAGTTGTATACAGCAAATATGATATATTTAATTTAACACTTAACAGTATCAAGTTCAACATAAATTTACCATCTTAAACATGTGATGAAAGTTTAAAGTAAGGAGGGGTAATGACTCACAAACGAGACCAGGGGTATAAAAAATGGAGTCCTAAAAAGGTTGTAGTTGACTTATCAATTTGGTAACAAAATATCATATTATTACAATATGCAACAATTTAAAATATATTAAATAAGAAAGTATGGATATAGTTTAAAAAATATATGCGAGTATTCATATCATGTTTAAAAACAGGCGCCAAAACACTCTTGTTAATTAATAATAACAATAATATATACATGTATGTATAGTAACATGTTAAGCTTTCGAAACAGGAAGTTTTGAATTTACAAATTATAACTGCGCAGTACAGTACCTTTTCAACATATGCAGGTGATCCTTTTAAATGTTTAATTCTATCACTTAAAAGGGTTTTTATTAGTCGCTTATTGAATAATATTTCAATCTATACATACGTTTTCTCAGAAAGTCAAAATGTGTATACTATACAGCGAACAAATCTCACTACTTTTAAATACTGAAAACGTCTAAAAATAGCAAAATCCATCATGGGAATCCCAGGTTTAACACTAGCTTTATGTATGGGTTACCAACTAAATACAACAGGCTTCATCTTTTCTGAAAACCGTATCGCTGTCAATAAAGGAAACTCCAATGACGGTATGATGTTTTTATATAAATTAATATACTTTTACTTTCGCTTCGCAATTTTGAAAACCGAGCTCATATATATGATGTTCGTACGTAAATAAAGAACTGTTATGTTTGCATGGTATTTTGCCTTAATGTAAAATAATTTGTATTTCTAGCGTTAACAGAGTAATGATGAGTAATTGTCAATATTTAACTTTCTGTATGAATAATACACAAGCGCAATGAATAAACCTATAATAAAACCAGCGAATACGTGCGCTAAACCTCCATGTTATCTACATAATAATAATCATTCCCTTCCAGTACTGACAGATCGCGTTTAATATTTTACATTATTGTGTTGGGAGTTTGGGTTGCACGATTTTATACTGTAAAAGTGTATAGATAATGGGACCCCGAGTATGACCGTAATTCATGTATTGAAAGGCAATTCTCTAATTTCTATATTAGGAAACATAGTCCGATGGTGCAAATCATGATATAGGGCGTTTTACTTGAAAGTTTTAATGAACTTAATGGATTCAAATGCGCTGATTATTTTACGGTGAAACAATAAAACGGCCTAACATATTTTTACAACAAGGACTTTGCCATTAAATCAAATGTTACGAGGACAGTAAATCGAAACTCATGTACAAATAACTTTTGAAAATTAAGTCAATGACGTGGTCTAGTTAATTGGTAAACAAACAAAAAAGAAATGTATATTATAGTATGAAGATTATCGCCAGCCAGTTTACATTTCACAATAATTACACACGGACACAGGAAGAGACACACAGGCGTTTTTGGATAAAAAATACTTACGTGTCTTGATAGTGAAGGTTCCCTTACAGTCGACACGCACACTGGTCCTAATAGAGGCGAACGAACACCCGCACTTGCCTGACCGGACTTTCCGACGGGAAACAAACCACTCGTCCTGGCCATCCGTTGATCATCTTCAGGTGACTTTGCAGAAGAGATATCGCCTTGCTTCGGTGCGCGGTTGGATAAAACATCGACTCTAGAACTGTGGTCAGATATATCACCATTTGTAACGGTTGTTAGAGGCGGCTGCTTTGACATTGGTGTTTTGTTTCTTCTGGGAGAGTCATTTTCGAAAGTTTTGGGTCTAGCACCATTATAAGGAACACCAGTGGTCACTGCTGGCTCTTTGTCGGGTAATGTGCCTGTATTCCGACCAGTCACCGCGCTTTTAGCAAAACTGTCACTTGCACCACAGTCGGGAATACGTCTATCTGTGTTAACTGACCCTCGATCCAAACATGCAAATTGTTTCACAACAGAATTTTCTACTTTATAATTTCCTGTTCTAGCAATATTATCGGGAATATGACCGTTTATGTCCACATGGTCGCTTTTAGTTTGGTTTGGAATATGGTTACCCTTAATACCAGTCACTTGACCGACATAATTTGTTTCATTGTCCTGTACTTCTAAATGTTCCACGCTCTTTCCCGGGACGCCATACGGTATTAAATCCGGTCCTAGTTCTTCACAGTCTCCTCCCGCTAGCAAAGATCCAAAATTTCCCATCCTGTTCTTCGACGTTCTGGTTTTATCATCTTTAACGCGGTCCGAACTTACACACGTGCCTATAATATCCGCAAAGCGATTGGAGAAGAAATTCGGACTATTACAAGTCTGGGCATCACCATCAAGTACCTGGGTTTTTTCAGCGACTAAGTTGCCCTGTCTTTGACGAACCTGCGGATGTAAGTCTTGTATCTCACCATTACTGTTAAACTGTTCTAGATCATTCGGATCAAAGACTACAGACTTGCTCTTCTGCTTCTTGTTTTTTTTACGTCTTCCATCGTCTTTTGAAGGATTTTGTGGTGATACTATTACATCAGCTACTGAGTGTTTTCGACTCGATCTGTTGTCAATTTTCGTGTTGGCTTTTCTTGGATTGGGAATACATGTTGGCACTTTCTGCAAATACATGTTTTACTATCTCTTTAAGATATGTGTAATTACATTAGATGAGTTAATACAAGATACTTTCTCTGCCAGATACACAAATATACAAACTATTTGGGACTGTTGATTTGCCAATGACCTGCGTTTAAAAAGACCTTAAATTATAATTTATATTCATACCAAATAGTCATTATTATACATTTTTCAATGAGTTTTTTTTTAAATATATATTTCGTTTGTCTAATCATTAAACCAGATGCCTGTCGGTAACATGTTGAGCCGTTAAAGATTATGCTTGTAATTATTCAACAAACTGCACCACGCACATTTTTTACCTTTTGCCTTTAGTGTGATCGCGACCTTTTACAAAGAAAGGCGTGACAAGACTTCTCCACGAATGATGCAGTTACAGTCCGGACGAGCTGTTTTTTGGCAATGTAAACATTGACCTTAAAGTGTGACTTTGACCTTTGAAGTTGGGAGACGCTCCTTACAAATGACACGTACATGGTGAACTTTTGTGGAAAAAAAACTTTAAAACTACGGGATGACTAATCAAATTACGGTTTGAGCAAGCTGTTCTATTGCTTAATTTTGCGTTTGACCTTGAAGTGTGACCTCGACCTTTGAAATAGGGAGACGGGTGTTATACGCGACACATAGTGTCTAGAATGGTGGTAATTTAATCTGCCATAAGATAAGTTATGTAACGTATATCAAAAACAGATCTTGATAAAGTCAAACATAACTGCCGATAGTTTAGTTATGTAACGGACTTAAAAAACAGGTTTAATTGAAAACAAACACAAGCGCCGATAGATTAGTTATATAACGTACTTCAAAACCATATCTTAATTAAGCCAAACATAACTACCGATAGAATCATTATGTAACGTACTTCAAAAACATATCTTAATGAAGTCAAACATAATAGAAGTTAAATATAACTACCGATATGTTAGTTATGTTGCGTGTTTCTAAAACAGATTTTAATGAAATTTAACACAACTGACGACAGATTAGTAACGTGTTTCAACAATAGGTGTTATTGAAGTCAAACATAACTGCTGGTGTATGAGTTATGTTAAGTGAATCAAAATCAGGTCGTTTTGTTTGAAATTTCACATAACTTCCGTTAACTACCGTTACATTAGTTATGACTTTAACGGTGCACCATACTTCAATAAAACAGTGGCCAGACTACAGGTGTTGGGCGCGTTGCCAAGTCACTTTAACACTATCAATATGATATAAAACAACTTTTTTTTTATCATTTTGAAAAAATAATCTGATATGGTATATATATATATATATTATATCAGATTTTTTTTTTATTCAAAATGATAAAAAATGTTGTTTTATGACATATTGATAGCGTTAAAGTGACTTGGCCACGCGCCCAACACCTGTGGGCCAGACGACAATAGCAGCATCCCCTGCCTGTTGGTTAGAAACAAGTGTGTTAATGTGACGACATGTATTATTATGATAGTAATCACCCACTTATTGTTCTTATGGTTTTCATGTCTAAATACAAGTTTTAACTGATTATATATAAATAAAGAAGAATACCTAGGTAGATATGTATTCAATGCAGCGATGTATTGCATGTACATACAGGACAATAAGGGTAACTAGTATGAAAGGTTCATTGTCTAAATTATAAAATACCTCAACGTGACTCAGGCTATGAGTATAATCAACACTCAAACTTTCAAACTCAAAGGCGTACGTGCATTACTCCAACTTGTTGTTTTCACATACATTTATAATCTATTGTTATCATTGTCTCAAACAAGGCACGGTATCATTGATCATAGTTTACTGATACCAGTAATATGCAATCAACACAAACTTACTTTTTAAAAGTCGTGCACAGAAAATATACGTCCTTCCTTTGTTTACAATTTCGAAGATTACTCTATATTTAGAAACCGAAAGTAAAGTTGATCGACTTGCTTGCGTCGTTATTTCCATGATCATTTATAAAACACAATCCTGTTTTGTGCACAACGTTATTATTTTCGGTATAAAATAAATATAATTTAGTAAAAATGAAAATAAATACATGTTTTACTTTTATACGAGTATACATAATAATAATAATTAATTAAACAAGCGTTTATGATAAGGTACACGTAAAAAAGGGCAACAACCGCGACATGCTATAACCTGGATGGTAACACACAACCTACTTTCAGTTTTCAAAGTAACAAAAACTTACGTTTTGTATCTTGGATGACAAATATCTATCTTGTCTGACCGCTGAACGCCCAGTGTAAGTAGCATGTGAACCTGTCCTTAAATTATAAATTACTGACCACAATTCACGCACAATGAAACCACACGCGATAGTTAGAAGCACTGCTAAAAACGGCTCCATCATTGTGTACACACCGGTCTCACTGACAATAACGTAGTGACGTCATCATCTATGTGACAATAACGTAGTGACGTCACCATCTATGTATAGAATGCAGCTCCATCGAAAAAAAAATGTAATCTATTTTTTATAAAATTCTTGACCGATTTTCTTCGTTTACATCCAAATTATTTAATATTCAAATTTTTAATTACTCTTTTCTACTTCAAGTCTAAATACGCACAGCATTTTAATTAACATTATTAAGAACGATGCGACAGTACATGAGTAACTAGATCTGGTTTCACTGAATTTCGATATGAGTCAAGTTCAAAGTTCTATTTCCAACAGAAGCTTACGTGCACCTGTTTTGTTCACACAATAGGTAGCAAAGGTGTTCGCAAGGATTTTTTTTTTTTTTTTAAATCCAACAAAAAATATATCCCGAAATCCCACATAAAGCGGTTGGATTGTCAACCAATCAGTAAGCACATCGCTAGTTGTGGAATCCCGCGATTTAAAACGAAGTTACACCATCGTTTTGACTCATATCTTATATCAGCGAATCAATACATTCAAGATAGCACATTCATACCTATTTTTAGTCCCATTATGTTCAACATATAACAGATCTGCACAAGTGGCGCGAGGGCAAGGCATCATGGCGCCGCCCCCTTTTCCGAAATTTTGGGAACATATATTATTTTTTTTCTCAAATATTACTTGGCGAAAATGGTAAATGGTAGTTATCCCTAAATCTTACATAGGCTTATTTAACGCGTCTTCTCTATCGTTTAAAGAGAAGACCGACCCTTTATAATTTCAATAAAACGCATTGATCACTATATTTTCTTACGTATAACATACCAAATATAGTCTACAATTGACATATAAGCTATTTTTGCAGTTATTTCGCATACTGAGTTTGGTCAAAGAAACAAAATCACATATAGCTTATTCAACATATCCGACCCAGTACGTCACTTACGATTATTACGTTAACTTTAATATCGTCCCACATGACAACGATTGAATAGGATGATTAATGACGATGATGATGGAGATGGTTATACTGATGATAATTGAAGATAATGGTTGTAATGATAATGATGATGACGTCGATGATCATCTTCAAGCACATTATTATGATCATCATGATAATGAATAACTGGACGATGAAAACCTGCCCCTACCCAAGCCTAAAATGCTGGAGCCACCCCTAATATATTAATAGGCATTGTTTGGAATTCGAAAATCGCTGCGGTTATTATCTTTGTTTACATTAACACGGTGGCGCCTTTCAACCACAGTGGTAGTTATCACAGAACAGGAACATCGTCTTCATATAGAACGGTCTTCCTTATAATTGAGAACGAAAGGATTGCAATGAAATGTTCAAATAAATATATTTAAAACTGAAAAGTTGGTGGCTGTAATTTTCCCACTTATTATTCCGTGATCTCTTGGATGATCTTTACTACCTAAGTGTTCGTATATGTATATTTTTAGTGTGAGCGTAAGCTCAAGCTAAAGTAGAGAGGAAGTTTTGAAAATCATTTTGCTTTAACTACGCTAGGGACGACAACTGCAGCTAGTAAAGATAACCACTGCCTGTTTACACTGTAGCAGACAACATGTATAAGGTTTAAGATCTTGTTCAACGATATTGGCCAGTCTAGTGTTAATAATAGCTTGTGCGACGAAATTTGCCAGTTTATCATTGAAATCTGTACATATTGGCTGCTTTTATGGAAAACGGGGCTTAAAGGGGCTTGTTCACACTTAAATTGCATTTTGTTGAAGTTTTTCATTTAATGCTTTAGATTGATAANTGATTGGTAAAGGCTAGTTTCTAAACCCCCAAAAAGGTAGACTCCTGCAGTAGGGAGACGCTTCTTACACAAGACACGCACACGACGAACATTTGTGGAAAAACACAACTGGATGACTAATAAAATAACGGTTTGAGCAAGCTGTTCTATTGCTTAACTTTGCGTTTGACCTTTAAGTGTGACCTCAACCTTTGAAATAGGGAGACGGGTGTTATACGCGACACATCGTGTCCAGAGTGGTGGTAATTTGATCTGTCGTTAGATTAGTTCTGTAACGTCTTTTTAAAACAGATCTTAATAAAGTCAAACATAACAACCTATAGATAAGTGATGTTACGTACTTCAAAAACAGGTTTAATTGAAGACAAACATAAGCGCCGATATATTAGTTTTGTAACGTACTTCAAAACTGCCGATAGATTAGTTAAGTTACGTACTTCAAAAACATATCTTTATTAAGTCAAACATAATTGAAGTTAAACATAACTTCCGATATGTCAGTTATGTTGCGTTTTTCTAAAACAGATCTGTATGAAATTTAACACAACTGACGATAGATAAGTTTAGTTACGTGTTTCAAAAAACAGGTCTTATTGAAGTCAAACATAACTGCCGGTGTATAAGCTATTTTAAGTGAATCAAAATCAGGTCGTTTTGTTTGCAATTAAACATAACTGCCTTTCCATTAGTTATGACATTAACGGTGCACCATAATTAAAAAAAAACAACAGTGGCCAGACGCAAATAGCAGCATCCCTTGCCTGTTGGTTAGAAACAAGTGGGTTAATGTGACGACATGTATGATTATGATAGTAATCACCAACTTATTGTTCTTATGGTTTGCATGTCTAAATACAAGTTTGAACTGATTATATATAAATAAAGAAGAATACATAGGTAGACATGTATTCAATGCAGCGATGTATTGCATGTAAAAACAGGACAATACGGGTAACTATGAAAGGTTCATTGTCTAAATTATAAAATACCTCAACGTGACTCAGGCTATGAGTATAATCACTCACTCAAAGGCGTGGGTGCATTACTGCAACGTTTTGTTTTCACATGTATAATCTATTGTTAATTTGTTATCATTGTCTCAAACAAAGCACGGCATAGGTTGTCTCGCGGTATCTTTGATCATAGTTTACTGATACCATGAAAGATAAAACAGGCAATCATTTTTATGCAATCAACACAAACTTACTTTTTAAAAGTCGTTCTTAGAAAATATACGTCCTTCCTTTGTTTACAATATCGAAGATTACTCTATATTTAGAAACCGAAAGTAATGTTGTTCGACTTGCTTGCGTCGTTATTTCCATGATCATTTAACACAATCCTGTTTTGTGCAATACTTTATAATTTTCGTTATATAATAATCTAATTTTCATAAAATGTAAACATTGATATTAAGGATTCTATTTATACTTGTTTTATACGAGTATACATAAGTAAATGATAAGGTACACGTAAAAAAGGGCAACAACCGCGACATGCTATAACCTGGATGGTAACAAACAACCTACTTTCAGTTTTCAAAGTAACAAAAACTTACGTTTTGTATCTTGGATGACAAATATCTATCTTGTCTGACCGCTGAACGTCCAGTGTAAATAGCATCTGAACCTGTCCTTAAATTATAAATTACTGACCACAATTCACGCACAATGAAACCACACGCGATCGTTAGAAGCGCTGTTAAAAACGGCTCCATCATTGTTTACACACCGGTCTTACTGACAATAACGAAGTGACGTCACCATCTGTGTGACAATAACGTAGTGACGTCACCATCTATGTATAGAATGCGGCTCTATCGAAAAAAAATGTAATCTATTTTTATAACATTCTGGACCGAGTTCTCTTCGTTTACTCCAAATTATATAACATTCGAATGTTTAATTACTCTTGTTTGCTTCAAGTCTAAATACGCACAACATTTTAATTAAAATTATAAAGAACGATGCGACAGTAGCTAGATCTGGTTTTACTGAATTTCGATATGAGCCAAGTTCAAAGTTCTATATTTAACAGAAGCTAACGTGCACCTGTCTTTTTCACAAATTGGATGAAACAAGTGTTCGCAAGGATTTTTTTTGGAAAATCAAACCAAAAATATATCCCAAAATCCCACGTAAAGCGATTGGATTGTCAACCAATCAGTAAGCACATTACTAGTTGTGGAATCCCGCGATTTAAAACGTAGTTACACCATCGTTTTGACATAGTTTGTAGTCCTTCATCTGTCAAAAATTGGTACCATTTCATCAATAGTAAGCCCTATTTGCAACCGATATCAAGTGATTGACGTTTAAAATTGCTGTTTAAAACTTAGATTAGCCTGCACCATGCTTCAATTATTAAAGAAAAAAAAAAAATGAAAAAAGGAGAACATCAGAATTCTATTTATTAAGATGAAAAATACATGGTTAATTAAAGGTCGATGTCACAAAAAATTGGGTAACATAATTAATCCTAAACATCTTGGTTTGCGTTTTTTCTTCCATGTTGAACTGTTTTTTAAAGTATATATTTTAATGCATTTGCTATATAAATGAATCACACGGGCGTATGCTATGTTTACAATTATAGCATGCATTGTTTAATTGCATACAAACAACATTATATAAAGTATACTTAAGAAATTGTAACGCTCCACATTTTTAAATATATTTATAAAAGGGAGTTTGCAGTAGGTGTTTGAATACATTTAAATTTTATTATCTACGAAACTGCTACATGTATCATGATATGATGAAGATCATTTAAAACAATTGCCCATTCATTTCATCACAGTGACACCTACATATCTACCGAAGACGAGTGAAACACCTACGAATGACTGTACATGTTTACAAACATGATACTGATCTTGAAAACCACAAAAACTAACTTTTTAAAAATCCTTTACAGAAAATGCACGTCCTGTCTTTGTTTACAACAATTTCAAAGAAAAAGTTCTATATGTAGAAACCGAAAGTCAGGTTGACCCTAAAGTTAATCATTGATACGACTGTATACATATTACTGTTTTACCAATAGCACTAACCATAATTCTGTTTTGTGTAATGTTTGATCATCATTGAAGCAATAGTCAATACAATTAACGAAACAATAAGAAAATAATTATATCACTTATCAATAATAACTTTATTATGCAATATTTTGACATGAAAAGGGCGACAACCATGACAAGAAAACATCTTAAGATGTAATTAAAACGACTTGTCTTCCAGTAAACAAATTTCAGTTTTTAAACTTACATTTCTTGTTTTGGAGGCCATATACCGGGCCATATACCCAGCCTGTATGCCCCGTCTCCTCAGCCCATATCCTTTGTATTCTTCATGCTTGCCTGGCGATGACAAAAAGGCACATACAAATAAAACTATTACGAAAAGTATTAGCAGTAATGCTAAAGTCCCCATAATGCGTTGGTAACGTATTAAATATTCTTCATATCAATCCTGAGCCATTTTTCGTTGAGAAATATCCAAATAGTACAATGCACACGTTTTATAAATACTTTTGTCTTTTTTGAGTTTCAATACTATAAACTGCGAACATTTGTATGTAAGGTAGCAGAAATGTGGCGCTAAAAGCCTAACTAGATTATCTTTATCTATATTAGGAGAACTTTAGTAGTTCATAATTCTATTTTCAGCAGCTGGTAACGCTGAGTGTAACGGTCACGTGAGTATTTTTTAACAACAGAGTTGGCAAGGGCATTCTTTTGAAAAATCAGTATCAATTGAGCCATCCCGAAATCCCACATAAAGCGATAAGGCTATTCACCAATCAGCTCATTGCTAGTTTTGGAATCCCGCGGTTTAAATCGAGGTTAATCTTAAATTTGACTCATATATAGTTTTCATCAGCCGGTCGGTACATTCGAGATAGCATTCATACCATTTTACGTCCGTCGTTAGGTAAACATGTAAAAAAAAAGATTAATTATATATGAACCTCGCTCTGTGAAAAGGGGGTTTAATGCATGTGCGTAAAGTGTCATCTAGATTAGTCTGTGCAGTCCGCACAGGTTAATCAGAGACGACACTTTCCGCCTAAACTGGATTTTTGCTAAGAAAAGACTTCCTTTAATCGAACAATATCAGAAAAGCGAAAAGTGTCGTCCAAGGTTAGCTTATGCGGAATGTGCAGGCTTATCTGGGAGACACTTTACGCACATGCATTCAACCCCCTTTTCACAGAGCGAGGCTCATATATAAACATTCTCTCATAATGATAATGGGTAACATATGTATCCTTCGGAGCTTCTCGTTCGTTTAATTTGAGGCAAATACACGCATTATAATTTCCAATAATCCTTCTTTCCGAGTGTTCACGTATTTGGCATATACCATGGTTCAAACATGACATATTAAGTTTTCACTCGCTTCACGGTCAGTGTAGTAGAGGCTGTGGAACCCAAAATCAGTCTTAACCCGGACAAAAT